>PVJO010002444.1:13364-86185 GCA_004026905.1 Hystrix cristata
CCCTCTTCTCTCTTTCTCTCTCTCCCTCTTCTCTCTCTGCCTCCCTCCCTCCCTCTCTCTCTCCCTCCCTCCCTCTCTCTCTCTCTCTCCTCCCCTCCTATAGTCACATATATATTCTCCTTCTGATTCTTTGCAGAAATCCCTGTAACACAGTGAATCTGGAGCAAATCTTGAAATTCCGCAGTTTTAATCAGTTCCGAATGCTTCTGGTCTGAACTCTGTGCTTTGTATCATAGGATTATAGAGAACTAGTATTCAGGAAATATGTGTTTCAGTCTAGACTGTGACGAAAATTTGCTGTGAAATCTTTGGAATGTCCTTTAGTGCCTAGCTCTTGTTTCCTCATGTATGCTGTGAGCTCGCTGGAATAGGTGACCTCTGGGACCGCTCCGGCTCTAATGCATTGTAACTCTGTGATGTTGCCCGCCCTGGCTAGAAGGCCTGGAGTGGCAGGGCAACATGGGGTAGGGCTGGTGGCAGAGTGGGTCTGAGGGGTTTGGAAAAGTGTGCGGCCACCAGGTATGCCTTCTTGGACAGGTGCTGCTCGTCCCCACACTTTTACTCGGACGTTTGTTAAGTTTTGGGAGTGTCCATAGAGCTAGTGATGTCTTAGATAAGGAAACTCAATGCCTCAAGAAAAAGTGCATTCTAACCCTTTAGTTTTGGAAGAAAAATCTAAGAACTTACACCCATTTCTGCGTACAAAGAATAGAGCAGGTCTACTGATCCGAAGCAATTTTCTTGTGTCCTTATCTTACCCGTTATGCATATCAGGTATGTTATAATGACTGCAAAATAATCTTACATATTAAGGAGCTTATTTATTTCCCTAAATTGGGCACTAAGAAAAGTATGGATTTGAAAAATTTTAATAATACCAAGATTATTTCATTTACTTTTAAGAAAAGAATAGCAAAAACCTTAAAATTATAATGTATTAAAGTTGTACATGTGCTTGAATCCTCTCGCAGTCCATAAAGAAGTCTGTTTTAGAATACATCCATTCCTCGGACAGTGTGAACTGTACTTTGTCAGCCTTGCTTTCTAAAATCATAAATTGAAAAAGGGTTTGTTGTTATCCTTTGGCATACCCACCAAAAATAGAGTTGTAATCATTCCCTAAAGGCGAGATTGTTTCCATTCATAACATAGAACATTTACTCTTAAAATAGGTACATTTGCATGTACAATGTGGTCCAATAGCCAGGCAGACTATCTTCATTTACGGGATTTGTTTTAGTGCTCCATAATAATATCATATAGTATGGGCTTACTCAATTGTACAAAATACTAATAAATTGTTTACTGATGGTGCTTTGACTAAGCTTATATCAGCAGAGTAGTAAAGACATGATGCTCTGGGAACACAAAATCTGCTTATCTGAAACAATGTTATATACATGTATCATATGTCTGGGACAGGTTTCTTAAGCTTTTACCTGAAAGAGTACAGGAGACTTGTGTCCAGGTCATGTGTGTGTGGTTGCTGTGTGTGTATGTGTGCATCTGCGCGTGTGTGCACATGTGTGAAGTTGATGGTAAGGGTGGAAAGACAGAGCCAAATTCTTCTTGGCATGTGCATTTGAATGCAATCAAGAACTTATTTTCTGCTTGTCAAGCATTTTTTGTCATCTCTTCTCTACTTCCCTGAAAATTGCCTTAGGAGATTCTATTACAAGAAGCTTCTCCTTTTTATGTGTAAAGGGCAAGACTGCTGAAAAACAAAAATGGAACTGCACCAGAGGTGTGGAGGACACAGACCAGAAACAGAAACTTGTCATCTCGTGTTGATTACATTTTGTCCCCTGTGTTTGGAGGTGGGGGGCAAAAAAAGAAGGAGGATAATAAGACCCAAAAAACTAAAAATAAATAAAAAAAGAAGGAAAGAAAGAAAAAAGAAAGAAATTTAAGTGTATAAAGACTCGCATTTTTATTTGATCTTTTTATTTCAATTTTAAACTGTCCCTATGAAAGAAAACAAAATAGAAACATTTAAGAAGACAGAACTTGGTATTGGAGTATTCTACTTTGCCCCTACCATATTAGGCCTATTTTCCCTAAAGGAAGTTGACATAGCCTTTTATGAACTATCAATGATTTATAGAAATCCTGAAATGTTTCCATTTTCAAAAAAAAAAAAAAGCAAATGACATCTTTCATAGCATGATAAAATGCACTGGACCAGTCTGATTTGTGATTGTTCAAATGTTCAGCTTTTAAGATTATATTAAAATTAATTTTATAATGCATTTTGGGTTGAATGGCTGTCAAAGAACACAGATATCTAGCTGTGTTTTGTTGCATTTCTCTTGACTTGACTTTTACTTATTGAGGAATGGCAATTAAAATCAGATTTTGAGAATTTTAGCTTAATGATATACCTTACTGCAAATGCATTAGGGTTATCTGTGTTGTTTTAAACCAGTCTGATTGATTTGAATAAGGAAATAGCTTTATTTGGCTGTAGAATTTCTATTCATTCACTCTTGCCTGCCTTAGTCCTATCGGAGTTAGTCTACCCGGAGTATGGGCTCAGCTGCAAATCTTTGGCTCTCTGTCGAACTCTGACAGTATAATGGACCCATTCTGGAGTTAATTCACAATGTCTGGTAAGTCTCCAGCAGTTTACCAGATGGATTGCTAGTCATTCTCTTCTCAAACTCTTTATTAAACATTTATAGAGCCAGATCGCGAATAGGCCCAGCGTTGCCCCTGGAGGTGTGCGCACAGATCTCTGGACCAGAGAGGATCGAGTTGGTCAGTTCAGGAAGAAGAGGCAGAATGTTTTCTCCGAGAACCTCCAGAAGAACATTGAGTAACTGGCTTACTCATAGTATGTTGCCTATAAATACTCCACAGCATCCTGTACAGTATAGTAAACAGAATGTTACTTGGAAAATAGGAAACTTTGATTTACTGTGGGAAGATAAAGCTGTCCACCAAGTTCACAGTAAACTTGATTATTTGGAGCCAGGCTTTATTAATCCATGGGAAAATGTAGACATGAACAAGGGCAACCATATATATATATATATATATATATATATATATTGTCAGGAGAGTGTTAATGAGATGGTGGTTTTTAAAATGAGATTTGGAGACTTAGAAACAGTCAAAATATCATTCGTTGAACATGTAAAAGGAGGTGTTAAAACGAAAACGCCAAGGCTGTGCAAGTCTTCTGCTAATTTGAGGGTGAAGAGGACTCCAGAAGGGGTGCTGAGGAGACTCACCCGACAAGGAGAAGTCTCGGTGCTCTTGGACTGTTCCTCTGCCCCCAGATGCTGAGGGGATTAAGAGCAAAGATGGCTGTCAGTGGGCTGTAGGTCTGTGACAGGAGGCTTGCATTTCCAACACCAAGACGGTGACACCCAGTAATGTGTTTGCAAGTGACATAATCCACAGCTGGAACAGACTTCCTGAGCTCCTGGGTCATCTCCATCTCTTTGGATAGTTCCCTTTGACATTGTCCCAAAGACTTACAGGCTAACCCAGAGAAATGTCATTGTGTCAGATCATAACCACATATTTGATTTTAATGCTGTAGGATAAATTACTAATTCTAGCCTTTAAAGGTACTTATTTCAGTGGTTGTAGGAAATCTTTGAAAATCTTATTTAAAAATTTAAATGATAGCACTAATTTGGCAGTTTAAGAAATGATGAAATGTCATTTTCTTTTGGCTCACTCCTTGAATTAAATCAACTTATGTGATAACAATAAATGTACCTTGTGAAAAATCATCTTTACTATGATAAATGCTGAACCTGATCTTTCTCCTTGAGCCCAGAAAACCAGGAGTTATTCTTAAGCACTAAAAATAATCTTTTGTTTCGAGTTCTGTTGATAAAGCTATTGGTGACTAATATTGTGTTGTATTTGGGGCGCTGTACTAAGAATTGTAGAAAGATAATAAAATAAATAGGTGGTTTTTTTTTTTTGTTTTTAATCTGTCCTTGCATTTGGGGAGTGGCAGATTGGTGAAGTGGTATTAAAAAGTCCTTAGGGACAGATCCTTGGAAAGGTGAGTTTGTCATGGATGACACGGGGCACGTACTTAATACATGGATGATTAAGGGCCCCATGAGTTCAGTGTCCCTTGTTTTCTCCATGTCAGGCCATTTTTTGTCTCTTTCTCCACCTCCAACAAAACAGTTTTAGGAGTTTTTTTTCCCTCATATGTGCTATTTCTTTTTAGGTCCAAAAGGTGAGTGCTAGAGCAGCAGCAGCAAGGAGGGCACAAGTCCAGGATGTACTGTTGCAAATGTGAGTTTAGGGTCAGGCCTAAGGTAGAAACAAATGAATATTTGCTGTTGATGATGTGTAAGGTAGAATCCCTGAACATGTTCTCTTGGGGTATCATGCTAGCCTCCCAACTCTTGAGTATTGTGGGTCAGAGCAGGTCATAACTCCGGCTCCTGCTGTGGCAACAATTTAAGCAGCTGCCAGGCTAAGAGCTCACTCAAGCACACCCACACGGGATGCTGTATTTCGGGAAATGCCCGGATGGAACACCCGCAGTGTAGCACCACACCTCTCTTGACAACACACAGTTCAGAAGGCTGGGAAATAAGACTGGACTAAGAACACTTGTAGGTCTTGAAGGTTCCGTCTGTAGGGGCTGCACGTACGCTGCTGTGAGTGTCTCTTTTTCCTGAGTGGAAGCTATAGTAAGACCAACTGCGCCATGTAGCATCCAGAGCATGTGCTTCTTCTAGAACCCAACTCTGAGGATCGCTGGCCATATTTATGGAAAAAATGGCTTTGTGACGAGTCCAATGACAGGTGTGCTGTGACGCGCTCACAAGGGGCCATGTTTGCGGTGATTCTGCCAGTCTCTCAAAGCGCACCAAACAGCAAGTGAAACAATATTACACAGCATTTGGATAACTTTATATAAATTCTTAGAAGGGGAAGAAATAAAGTTGATCCCATCTGCCTACACTTGAGACGTGTGGGAGCTAATGTAAAGATACAGAATATCTATCTATTAAAGTCTTCAGAAAGAAAAGCCATAGAAAGTATGGTCATATTTTAGAGTTTGTTCAGGTCTTGTCTTTTTATACGCATTGCCTCTTTACAGAGCAAGTTTTTGGACCTGATTTTAAAGCAGAGATGACTTTTTTTGTCACTTAGTAAGAAGACCACTGTGGGAAGTCAACTTTATTGTCCACAAAATCAAAGTAATAAAATTCAAAAAGCGGTTTCTTTTCTTGAATTGTTAAAATTCATAACTCCAAAAATAGCACATTTAAAATTTTTTTTTCCTTCAGAGTTCACTATCTAAGACAGACTGAGCTGGGCCATTACCATTCTCATCAGTTGAGATTTACATGATGCATACATTGAAATGAACATCTGGACAGTTAGAGAATGCATTTCATTTGAAGGCCCTTGTAGCATATTTTTCTCATGTTTAGAGCATCCCTTTGGAAAACAACATAAGTAGGAAAACTACATACACCCAAAGAGAAATATTTTTAAGAGAAAAATTATTAGAAATGTGATTGTTGAGAATTTTTATTGTATATAATAACGGAATAATTAGGAGCAAAAGGCACCATAGGAATAAAATCTATTGACTCTTTAGACTTTATCTTGCATTCAGTGAACTTGAACCTATATGTGACTTCCAAGGCCACTAGCTGTAACTGCAGTTTCCAGCCCAAGTGGAAAGTTTCAGCTTGGATAAGTATTTCACGGAGACTTTTGAGCTAGGCTCTTTATGTAGTAGGATTGGTGATTCAGTGTGTGGCATTTAACAATGTGAGTCAGGCTTAAATGTATGTCTCAGTATTATAGCTGGGCAGCTAATGGCAGGGCCACCTCTCAGATGAGTCATTGAACATGGATCCTGCTCCAGGCCACTTGCTAAAGATTGTGCAATCATTTTCACAAGTAGCTAAAATGATAACCTTGATGTTCTGCCCTTTCTAGGTTTAGATGATCAAGCAGCTCATCTCCGTATCCCCAAAATAGATTTGAGCTACAAAACCACCTTTCATCTTCATTCATTATCTTTTTTTTTTTTTCCTGCTTGTGTGCTGTTTCCTACTCATTACATGTGAAAAATGCAATTATTGTATTGTAACTCTTAATGTATTCTGGTACAGGTAAACTGCACTTTTATTTATAACCCCTCTTTCCTCCAGAAATATTTGAGGCAGCTCATAAAAGGCACAGATATGCTAAATCCACTCAAGCAAGGACAAACGAATGTGACTATGGGCTATGCTAGGTCAAGAGAGAATTTACAGGCTAAAGATAGCTTCTGAAACTGAGCATCAAATTTGAGCTTCCTGAAAATTATTTTTAACATGTATCATTTGGACTTTTTTGTAAATGGTAATGTCTGCATTAGTACCTTCCCTTCTAGTACATGAGCTTAAGAGGGGGCTGGCACCACTGCTTAGTGTGGTTTATCAGCCAGACAATGAGTTTTATAGGGACCAGGCTCTCCCTAACCTGTGCATCCCTGTATAATCTTGGAATCAAAGAAGAAAGTGAAAAAGAAAGGAACAAAAGAAGAATAGATGAAAAAAAGGAAGACAAGCAAATAAGGAAGAAAAGAGCAGAGGGAAAAGTGAAGGAGAAAAGAAGAAGGAGAAAAGCAGAAAAAAGAACACCCTGGGCCTTTTATGTCAGTGTGAAAATCATTTAGGTAAATCTTTATATCATTTTTTTCTTTAATGTCAATTATGACAAAGCTAAAAATTGCAGATTAAGGAGTGATAAATATATATATTTCTCCTATGTTTCAGGAAGTAATTTTTGAAAGTAGATAAAGGAGTTAGATAGATAGAGATAAATCACTACATTTATTACAGTCAAAGCTGAAGAGTGTCTTAAATATATAGCTATGAGAGGCTTTCCAACATTTCCCAAGACAGATTGATGTGACCCAACTTAGATATTATTTCAGTTTGTGGAGAAGACCTATTTAGCTAGATTTACGGCCTTATATCCCTAGCAAATGTACGACAGAGAGAGACACTGGTCTCCAGATCCATCTCTAGAAAGCAGGCCAGGCCCTGACTTTTGTGACTACTGTGTGGAAACAGGAGTTCCAGGAGGGAAAGCTTCATAAGAGGACAAATCCTCCAAGAGGAAAAGGCAGAGCCTGTACCACATATGACCTTACAAACCAATCTCTAAAAAGTCACACTTCTAATGGTGGAGATAAGTAAGGATGAAGTTAGAGGCTAGAGATGCCCAGGTGGGCTGGTTGTCATCCTTGGCTTCTCTGTGGGACCACATCGGTGGCTAAGTTCTTCCCTCTACAGCCTTCTTCATACATCTGTGTATTCCATGTGAGGTGACAAACAACCCGGAAGTGGAGCTCTCCAAACACTAAGTTTATAGTAATCAGCTTGGTAGGTTGCGGAAGTTCCATTGATATTTGTTGAATGAATTATTTGTTGAAAGAATGCATCGGCTATCACCACCCATATGTGAAGTTCTCCATATTTAAAACTCTGTGCTACGTTATGGGGAAAGTGATATTCTCCTCACCAGGTACCTGAAATTTCTTCACTTGCAAGACACCATTTTTGGAAGACTATGCCTTGATTGACCTCTTCCGACTTGCTTGGACTGGCGAGTAGGCTGTAATTGTTAATGGGAGTTACTGAAAATAAAGCAGAGGGTAAGGTTTGGGAATTTGTGGAAAAGGGAGAAAGAAAGAACCTAGTGACAGAGGGGCAAAGAAGAGAAGGGACAGCTTTTGTGTTGGAAGATGTGCTCTCTCATCCTGGGACCACCCAAATCTTCACTGAATTGTACAAAACCCGGTACACTTTTGTACAGTAAATTTTGAGTAAAATGCCTGAGCCCTGCATTCTGGGGCTAAAGGACTAAAATAACCTTACTATATAAAGGCAGCTATGACTGAAATTAGGTTGTATAAGAACTTTGAATGCCTCAGATCACACCTCTATTGATATGTAAACACAGAATCTATAGACTCTTCTAAAAGTGAAATTTCTTACATAGCCTGTTAATATAACTATCTGCCTTGCACAGAAGTAGGCTTATTCCTTGGGGGACTGGCTAGTGTGGCTTTCCATCAGAAATACAATAATGAGGCAATAAAGTTACCAGAATTTCCATTTTAAAATATGGCATTTTAATCCTTGGAGTATGAATAGGAATGGAATAATATTCAAACTTTTTATCAATTTTCACAAGTTATAATGGATATTCCAATTATTTTGTGTAAATTACATTACCAATTCTAAAAGTTGAATAAATTTTTAAATTTCTGGAAGGAAAAGTGTTATAATTTGACTTGCAAATGTTTTAGCAAACAAAACAAGCTTTAGAAGTTGACAAAAATGGGTATAGAATGTATACAAATATGAAGTGTTATTTAACATACTGGGATAGTTAAATCTTCTGTGAAGCTGAGAGATTTGTGCATGCAAGAAAATACCAATTTAGTTACTATTGTTTGCAAACTTTGTAGCCATACACATAAATCTGTCTCTTTCCTTCCATTTGTATTCCTGCCAATTTAGAATGCCTTCATCTTCATTTTATCCATCCTTCATTATTACAACCGGCTTCTCTCCAGTACTCATATTCAGTCCAATCTCAATGTTTTAAAATACATTTAAAAATCTCTCTCCCTCCTTCCCTCCCTTTCTTCCTCTCTCTCACTCTCTCTCTCTCTCTCTCACACACACACACACACACACACACACACACACACACGCGCACACACACAAATAGAAGGTTCACAATGGCTTTTCCTAAACATATCATTCAAATACTGTTCTTTCTGAGTTCTTATATGGCTCAGAATATCTTTTTTTTAAAAATTACCTTTATACATAAAACTTGCTTGAGTACAGAATTCATATAATACATTTTTTTCTTTCTCCAGAACTTTACATTTACCTCTAATTTTTTCATATTAAATGTCGCTTTGGTAATGTTTCAGTGTTTTTGAATTTGTCCTATGATTTGTGATTTGAATTTTGTGGAGGTAGCCTAAAGAAGTCTTTGTCTTTGAAATTCAGTGTAAACTAGGTATGTTGTCGCTTTGAGTATTCTGTTTTAATTTGGCCTAGCTTCGAGTGCATTCTTTTCATTTTTAGCTATTCTTCCCCATCATCTCTGGGAAATTTTCTTGTTTTATACTCTTTAGTATGTTCTTGGTTTTGTCCTTGGTAGGGGAGCCTGTCTTTATCTCTCCTGAATGTTATCTCCTTCCCTTCCTCCCTTGTTTCCTTCCTGTCTTCTTACCTTTTTCTCTTCCATTTTTCCATCTCTTGATGCTGTTCTTTATTCTGTACATTTCTTTCAATCATAAAAACTTTTTGTTTAGAACAGCAATTTTATTTTTAGCTTTGTTTATTATATTACTTCTTGTTTAAAATGTAGCAATGTGGTCCATAATCTCGTTTTGGGCATCAATTTTATTTAATGGTGAACACTCTTCAGATCTTTTCATTTGCTTTCGTTCATATACTTTTTTCTACTTTTGTCAGTTTTCTCCTATTTTTTACTTAACAACTGATCCATCCTCGGTGTGTTTATATGTTTGGGATGCAGATAGCAATTATACAGAAAATCCTCAGCTTGACAATGATTTGATTTAAAACTTTTGGAATCTATGATGGTGCAAAAGTGACACACAGACAGGCCTAGTGGCCCGGGGCTGTCATCCAGCACTCTGGGAAGCTGAGGAAGAGGGATAACAAGTTGGAGCCCAGCCTGGGCAACTTAGTGGCTTAGGGAGTAGCTAATTAAAACCAGGGGGTTGGGGATGTAGCTCAATGGGCAGGCCCTGTGTTCTGTCCCTGGGAGCCGTATGTGTGTGAAGAGTGTTTTATGCATTCAGCAGAAACCATACTTTGAATTTTGATCTTTTTCCAGGTCACTGACATATGGTTTGAGCCTTTGTCATGATGCTGAGCAGTGTGAGTGAGTTGTGGCTCCCAGTTAGCCACACAATGAGGAGAATCAATAATTCGTTCTTACAGTCAACTCTGTCACTAATCCATGATGTTTGGTGGGTTAGATGTGTTAAACGCATTTTCAAATTTCGTTACTTTTAACTTTTATTGCGTTTATGAGGATGTAACCCCATGGTAAGTCAAGGAACATTTGTGTTTACTATGAATTGTGTGGTCATCTGATTGGCTAATTTTGCTGATAAATTGCAAGCAAATTTTCTTCTGTTTCTTTCTTACCATGGTTGATACCTATTTTTGTTGCTTTTTCTTTTAGCTACAGTTTTTGATATTACGGAGAATGAAAAAGAGGTGAGCAGAAGTTATGTTGCACATCTCAAGCCATGGTTTCCTCTAAACTGTAGGATTTGCACCTCGTTTCCATTCTGTTTATACTGTACTCAGGGTGAGCCTCTTCGAACTTAACTGTCCTTGTTTTCTTTATTTCCTCCTCATCCCTTCTTATTCTTTTTTGTTTGTTTTCCTTGTCAGGAAAAAAAAAATACATAGGCTCAATTTTAATTTGCTTTGCAAAGTTGAGCAGTGTTAGCAAAAAATGGTCAGTGTATTATTGACACAGTACTACTATTTTTAGCATGCAGACAAAGGTTTAGAAGACAACACTGTAGCCCACACTAATTGGCTTTATTCTAGAATCTTCTGTTTTGTGTTTCTCATTAATGTTTACTTTCAGTTGTGTGTGTTTCCATTCGGTTGCTGGTTATTTTAAGATTTTTTTCAAGTTTGCGTATGAGTGACGGCAAAGCGGAAAAATGGGTATGATGTGATATGGCATCGCTTTTGCATTTGTGTCCTATGCGAGATTTCAGTGGTCAACTTTCACTTTATCATTCATACTCTTTTTTAAGGCTGTATTTATCTTGAAATTTCAGCTGAAGCTACCGTTAGACAAGGACTGTAATTTATTATCTGTTGAATAGAACGGTTTTTCTTGTTTTACTTTCCCTAACATTCCAGCTTTTAATGTGAACTATGTGTCTCTAGACTGTCCATATGGTTTATTGTTTTGTCAAATTTGAACATGGACTCCCTTATTTGTGCCGGAAAAGTCCCATACTGTCTAATCTGCTGCTTTCTTACGCTGATTTCATAGCATGCTTCATATTTTCTTATTATGTTGTAGAGGTTTTTCCATTATTCAGTGTAGTAATAGAAAGTGAAATGTTGTATAGAGACAGGAGATGAGGTTTTATTTAATTAAACAAAAATAATGATTTAGACAGGGCATTGAAAGGAGGGGTAGGGAGTGCGGGAGGGTTATGGTGGAAAGCCATAAGAGATAAGAGGAATGGTAAGGTCTGATTTAAGAACAAAAGGTAAACAACATTAAGGCCAGAGTGCTTATTTTGGTTATTATCAGTAAAAGAAGAATATTAGTGGAATCAGTTCTTTTTCATGGGTGGCTCATAAGAAATGTTAGGTTGTCACTGTAAATGGCACTACAAAATGGAACGTTGAAAGTTAGAATTTTTTTTTTTTTCTGTAGAGACAAGGGATTTCTCCAAATTCCTTTGGGCCTAGGGCATAAACTAATACCTGCAACTCTCCTCAGCCCAGATGAGTGGACATAATATACAGATGTTGGCACCAGAAGATCAAAGTTCAGTTTCATTTCCATAGGGCAGGGAGGGGAGGTCTGGGCCCGGGAGGAGAGGACATGTCTATTGCCCCATTGTGTCTCTGCTATACTGTTCCTTATTACAAAAGACCCTAAAACACTTGTGTGTAGTAGGATAGTGATTTGTGTGATGTCTTAGTTACTTTCTTTGCTGGGAACAATACCCAATATCCACAAATTAAAGGAGGCAAATGTTTATTATGGCTCACAGTTTGTGTAGGTTTCAGACCATAGTTGACTGGCTCCGAGGTGTGGCAGTCAGGAAGGAAAGAGAGAGGGAGAGAGAGATAGAGAGAAACAGAGAGAGAGAGAGAAGGAAGAAGGAGGGAGATAGACCCTCAGGCCACACTTCCAGTGATCCACCTCCTAGGACTAGACTTCATCTTCCAACATCACATTTAGCTATAAACTCAGCAGTAGCCTAACTCACGGTCCAATCACCCTTCTAAAAGTCTACATATGAGTACATAAGGCTTTGTGGGGGCATCTAGATAGAAACCACAAGAGGTGAGAAGGCTCATCTATCACCTGTTTGTATTTAGCTTTGATTAATTCCTTTTTACTAATACAAATGAACTCCTTTGATTTGGTCAGCAGCAAGCAAGTGAACCTGAATGTGTGGAACTAACACAAGGATTTTTAGGTTTTCAATTTGTAGATCTGGTTAGCTTTACAGACCTTTATGGCCAGCTCTGGCTTGTCGAAGAAAGCACATGCATCATAAATTCTGTGGTTAGAATATGAACTCTTTCCTGGAATCTTTAGTACTGCACAGCAAAGGCCATATTCACCAGGGCAGCGACAGGCTGGATGGAGAGGATATACAGAGGTAGAAAATACACTTTGAGTTTGGGCAGTAAAAATGATGGAATTGTTGCATATATGCTATTATAATTTTTCCTTCCTTTTTCTGATTTTAAGATTGTTGAACATAAGTTTTTCTTGGTTACATTTTTCACTGATCCTTGCAGGTTTTTTTAAGGGGTAAAAAATCTGTAGAAAATATGCAAAGTCTCCTCCAGTGAATAATCTGAATTGTAGAAAGGATCTACTGCCTTCTTTCTCAGCAGTGATTTTCCATCTGAGTGGCTCCTGGGTAGTGAATGCATAAAGCCATGTTGATGCTGGCTGGGTGTAAATCGCCTTCATCTGAAGATTCCTGCTTTGTACCATTACCTGCCTACAGCAACGCAGGGCCCCTCTGGTAGAGAAGCCTCTTTAACCAAATATCAAACAAATTAACCTTTTAGTGTGTTCCTAGGAGTCACTCCAGAGAAGGAACACTCCAGTGACATCACTGATGGCAAAGGTTAGACTAAAAGTAAAATGAAATCATCCGGCCAGCCAGGCCCTGCGGGAGAATCAAGCCTTGTAATTAGATTGGAGGCTCCTAGGAAACGAAATCTTGTTGCAGGCAGAGCGTTTGCAAGAAGCTAATTGGGGCAAGCTTTCGCATCAGTGCTGGAGAAGCGCCTCCCTCCCGGCCTTGGAAATAGCTGTAATGATGCACAGTGATTGAGTCATTCCTAATTTTAGCAACCAAGGCTGAACATGCATTACATGACGAACAAGCCCTGGAGTTTGTCCTATCTGTGACTTCCGACTCCTGGAAGATTACCATCCTCAGACAGGCAGATTTCCGGGTGTCTTCAGCAAGCCGCAAAGTTTGGGGCGGCCTCATGTGAGCAGATGCTGCAAGCTTTGCCCTGCTATCTCTGACGACTTTCCTCCTTCTTACTTTCTAACTGGTGCTGTTCTGCCTTGTCTTCTCTCCTGCACTTTTTTTAAAGTGTGGAGTCTGTAACCTAGCCCAGTAATTGTTCTAAATGATTTCTGTAGTGAATTAGCAAAAAGGAAATCTAGTTATTGGGTAAATAAGCTGAGATCACCATCCTCCTTGCTGTAGTGATTGAATATGGAAACAGACTTTGGAGGAGTGAAAAGGGAGCAGAGAGTGAAGCTTATCTTGTTTTACGGTTGTCTGACTTTCCTCCCAGAACATCACCTTACCTTCGATGTGAAGTTCTCTTCCAGCTTTCAAGGATGCACCGACCTAAAGACTATCTGTTGAGGAATTTGTTAGGTTTTACATAGCTGCCGTCCCTAAGTGACAAGAGTGTCAGGCAATTATGTGCACAGCCCTCTGGTACTGACTACCTGTGTGACAAGGACGCTGTGCCTGAGCTAAGTCTCCGTCCCTCCTTTGTAAAGTGGACGTGGAGGAACAGTCCCTGGCATGCAGTCAGCATTCATAAACAGTAAATGTTATTTTGGGGAAATAGGTAAGGTTGAAGGTGTGTGGTGAGTTATTTGTGCCTGGAGTCATAACGATGCGAACAAAACAGTTAAGATTTCTGTGCATTTAACTGTCTGGAAAGTGCAGAGCTGAGCATATTATATAGTGATATCATTAAGAACTCACCCAAACTGCTCTGTGCTTATTGCACAAGTGAGGAAACTGAGGCATCTGGGTAATGTCACAAAAGTACTAACGATAAATATTCAGCAAAGAATCGTAGATAAAAGCACGAAGAAGCAGTTCATCTCACGGAAGCATACGTATTTATAATGGATCATCCATTTTTCAACACATCACTATAACTCTGCTCAAACAAAACCCTCCTCTCGAGTGCACATTAAATTTGTTTATTCCTCATATCTGGATTGCTTTTACATTCTGCACTGGCTAATCTCTGGTCCTATTTCAAATCAGAATCTGGATATTATTTACCATCTGCCTCTATGGGATGCACTTGCCAAGTCCCTTAATTTGCTATAATTGGCAGGTTTTCAGTGTACATAATTTATAGAAAAAAAAGCTACCCTGAAAAAGAAGATTAATTAAACTGTTTCTTCTGGGTCCCTAAAAGTGCAGTGGTTTCCAGGAGGCTGACTTTAAGGCCTTAAGGTCTTCTGTGTGTGCTCTGTCACAGCTGAGCACATTAAAAATGTATGTTGGGTTGGTCCCTGGCGCCTCTGAGCTGGTCAGAAAGATGTCACTAGCACCTGGGTAACATCACAAATACTCACTGAATTAAGCAGCTCACATTTGCATTTGAGTCTTTTGTTCCAAGCTTTCCAGACACTAGAAACTACTAGACTACAATATAATTTATGGATACCTCTGTGTTGGCAATTCTGTCACTGATATGATAGGAAACACCAGAAAAAATACACCCAGATGTACAGAATTCTAAGTAGAGAAAGTGAGAGACCACAAACCGATTCAGACAAGCAGCACATGTGGCTAGTCAATAGGCGATTTTCAGTTTTTTCCCCTCTTCCTCTTCTTAAGCCTTCTGGTGAACTCATGGCCCAAAATGGGACATGTCCTGGGCTTCGTGGAGTCATTCTGACCCTTCCCCAGCTTCTGGATAAGGCCGACCTGCAAGTCTAGGAAAAGCTAGCAAATTTATTTTTCCTTCTAAAGATAGAAACTTCTGTGTTTCATACTTTTTCTAGAGCAGTTTTGTGACTTACCAGCTTGTAGGTGGGTTATATAGAACAGTGCAGGAATGAACATGAAGATGTCACATATTTTCCCTCTTGTTCCTGGAGTGCTCATCTTCCTGCCCTTGTCCAGTTCTGCCCTCCTCCCTTTCAGGTCTTAGCACCAAAGCTGCTGTGCGTGCCCCCACCCCATCTTGACCCCAGCTGATGAAGGTGCCTCTTAGACTATACTTCAGAGAGTATTTCTGAAGCTTAAAAAATAAAGAAAAAAATATGAGCAATTCCTTTCATTGTTTTTTTGGAACCAAGGCTGCCCAGGAATTAACCAGGAATATACAAGATGTGATAGGATAATAATGTGAATGTTTACATTTCCAAACTTACAGTAAAAGACACCTTTTTATTATTCCCCTAAATTCTCCCCCTTGCTTCAAACATACTTATGCCATTGTTTTTGTGACTTTTTGAAACAGTTCTGAAAGGCCTCTTTTGTGAGTATCTTTAATTGTGCTCTTGTGGCTGCCTCAATGTCCTGAATTGACTCAAAAATATTTACCTTTTATGGTCATTTTGACTTTAGGGAAGAGCCAGAAGTCAAACACTTCCTGAATTGGTGAATAATGTGGCTGAGGACATGCTGTAATGTATTTATTTTATAGAAATTGTGATAATCATTTGATCAAGAAGAAGTGATCAAAAATATAGTGAACATTTAAATTAAAAAATTATTATGGTAAAAGACAAATTGTCACTAATCCCACTCAAATACTTAAAATGTCCCCCCTCACTTGCATCATACTTGTCCTATCACTCTTGGCAATGTGGCTTTTAGTGCAATAGGTTAAAAAAAACAACTTAAACATTCACTCTAGGTTTTGACCACATACTTAGATCATCTCCCTGCTTATTACTAATTTAAAAACCCCAGGGCTAGTGAAATCACATGTTAATCTGTGCCTTTTTGTACTGTAGATTTGCACGTAATTTCTGCCCAGTGGAACAGGTAACCCAAAGGTTTATGGTCCTGTTGGTCATGTACCAATTGTGTATCTGTTCATCAGTCTTACTCTATGATTGTCCTAGATACGCTTCCCAAATGATCTTTAATTGTGCCATAATATTTTACTAATGAATCAATAAGTTCAATAAATTGTGTTTGTATTACATATGGGCAGGAGTTGGAGTTTTGAACTTCAGCAGAGTATAACACTCTCCACACTCCCAGGGGTTGACTGGTCTCCCTTCACACTGCATGTAAGGCCCATGATGGCAGGGACCTGGTCTTGTACATCTTTGACTCCTCTGTACAGGGTGCCATGCCCGATACCTGAATTGTGTAACAAGATTGTGTTCTGTTCGTACATCATGGTGAGGTCGATTCTGACTCAGTTGTTCTCTGCATCATTGTTCCAGGTCAGAGTGAGAACTGTTGCTTGCAGAGTAGCTTCTGTTTAGGAAGACTATAGACACAGTGTCAGAAATGCTATGAAGGTCTTTTCTGAGACTTGATAGACTCTGTGTAGTGGCCTCAGTCTTAATCTCTCTTTATTGCTCTGATTATGCTTTGAAGTGTCTTTGGATTTAAGATAGACACAGTTATTTAACACCCACATCCTTCTGAGCCAGGAAGTTTCACAAGGGCTAATAGAAGTTGGAATGATAATTTTACTTTTTTGTTTTGTTTTGGATTTGATGTCTTAAATATTGTACCTAGTTATTATGGCTGGTGGAAAGCATGGGGCATGAAGTCTTTTTTCTTTTTTAGAATATTTTGATCCTCTGTGAGAAAAATAAACTATAAACAATGTAGTTCCATACCTAAACTGAATTTATCAGCTTCTACTCGATGATGTTGAACATGTAATTTAAATTTTTTGAATTATAAATCTGAAAGATCAAACCAGAACCAATATATATATTACATGAAATTGCATGTATGTATATATTTTTTAGATGTGTGTGCGTATATCTCCACGTTCAAAAATCTAGAGGCAATTTGTGTTCAACTTTCTGTCCTTTTTTTTTTTTATCTTTTACACAGATTACTGCAATAATCCTTTTGCTGTCAAACTACTACTGTCAATGTCTGTTATTCATTTTTCTTGTATTTGGAAATATGTTCAAAAAGAGTTCTAAAGAAGAGTAAGGTAGTAGTTTTTCAGAAACTTATTTATAAATCACATCGTGTGGTAGAGAATTAAATATACTTCCTAAAGTTTTCAACAACTTTAAGCTAACTCCCCACATTTAAGAAGATAAAGTAACCACATTAGTTAAGTTGAAACTCTATCTGATGTCCGTGGTTTGTCATTAAATAAATATTTGTAGAAGGCCATAGACATTGGCCTTTAAAACACTGCTCTGGACCAGGATATTCAGTTCCTTTCTTGCTGCACAAGGCTACGTGAGTGCTGACATTGTGGAGCATGAATTTCTGGGTCTTAACTATTCAACTCTACCGTTTTAGTACAAAAGTAGCAACAGACAGTATCATAACAAATGGGTATGGCTGTGTTTCAAAGAGTAACACTTAATTTACAAAAACGGGTGGCAAGCGAGATCCGGCCAGGGACCGTAGTTTGCCTGTTTCTTGGTCTCCTGAGAATAGCTGCTTTCTCCAGTTAGTCAACAAAATTAAAAGTCACTATTTTTGTATTTTGCAGAATTGTGAGGAAAAAAAAAATCTACCTAAATTGCTTTAACCAGTGGAAGATAAAACACAACAATATGTTTAGGTACTTATACTCAAGAATCTGACTGGTCTTTTAAGAAAAATAGGTATCAAAATGCTTAGAAAATATACAAATTTCTGGTTGGAAATTCAGCTCAGGGGTAGAGTGCTTGCCTAGCAAGCACAAGGTGATGAGTTTGATCCTCCCCAAATATATATATGTGTGTGTAAATGTATATATATATTATATATGTATATATATATAATATATGTATGTGTACATATATAATATATATATACACATATATACTTTTAAAAAAATGTATTGCATGCATGGAAGTTTCTCACTATTAAGAACCAATCAAAATGCCAGGAAAGAAACAATAAAATAACTACCTAATACCCCAAAGGTATCATTCACAAAAGCTTAAATTGATTCGGTCCAGAGTTATAGGCTGTAAACGTATTCTGGGGCTATGTAAAGTTATCCTTTACTTCAGGGTTGTAGTATCTAAAACATAGAAACTACTCACTTGTTAGTTTCGGGCATGGGTGATAACTGGACTAGTGCTTTCTTCGTATTACAAGGAGAGTAAAAAGCTTCAGGCATTTGCTGTTGGACATACTGAAACTTGCCACTGATCTCTTGCAATTGAAACTCAGTACTGAGCTCATGAATGATTGAGTGTAGTGGGGTGCTCCTTTGTGTCAGGGATATTTAATGCGTGTCCCTTATGCTGTGGATATTTAATGCATGAACCTGAGTGTGCATTTTATGTCCAATTCATAATGGAAAATTAAACAAACACATGAAAAGAATAAAACACAGATAAACTGGCTGCCGAAAGTTTCTGTCCTGGTCCCAGAAACTGAAAAACTGAACCAAGGGAAAACTACCAATGAATATGCTCTAAAATATGGTAGTCTAGATGCAGGAAATATTTTCTCTTGTATTTAATTCCATCGTTTGAATTAATCAAATCAATATTGGTTGCCAATTTAGATTGTTTTAATAAAAGTATCCTTATTTCTTCTGCCACTCCAACTCTATTCCCCAAGGAGAAGGAATCTAGGAACTCCAGCTGATTTAAATAGTCCTATCTTTATTCTCATTTCAGCCCTGGAGTTGCGGCTAAGTCTTCAGGACGCAGGCCACCATCCATTCTCTGTTGACAGTGTGAGGTTTGCCTGGGTTCCTGGCACTGCTACAAGCCAGGACCAGTCTTCCGATAGAAATTACACCATTTCTATATATCTCTTTACTACTGTTTATCACATGCTATATATTTATATCGTGGGCACGTTTCACATATCATTGTTAATCTAAGAATTCAGAAAGCATACATTTTTCTCTTTTAAGACATGCAAGGCTCAGAGAGATCGTATGTCTTGACCTGTGCTACACAGGTAACGTGTAGCAGATCTAGTTTCAAGCTGAGGTCTACCAGTGTGGAGGCCTATATCAAGAGTTCTCACTCTCATTCTTTACTACTATGTGAACTAAATATGTGCGTGAAACATTATTTAGGGGACGTGGCAAAATCCCAGTTACCACCTACATGGTATTCTCATCATTAGAGTACCTAGTGCAGTTCATCCCTTCTTCCAGTGGAGCTGGCCACAGCCACTAGAAGACCAATTTGAAGAGATAGGTACATGAACTGAGGAATCCTCCTTGTATTCTTCCATTAGCTACAGATACTACACCAGAATATATGACATTTAAGAGGAGGAAAAAGCAAGCAGAGAAGCGTATGTTGAGACCTAGCAGCTCTACAACAGGAGGGAGGGGGGCCAGCACTTTCCTGTCAAGTGTGCTAAGAGAGCATCGTGAGCCAGAGAGTCTCAAATAGTGTTTTGCTGTCTGAGCTTTCCAGATCTTTTGCAGCAAGATCACCTGCAGTACATTTTTAAAATGCAAATTCTTGAGCCTTGTCCTATCCGGGTTCTGGTTCTTTGTAAACACTGTGAATATTTAAGAACCATTAATTGGGACCAGTGAAACAAAATAAGGAGTGTCTAAAGAAGAAGATGAGTGCCAGAAGGAGGAACTCAAAAGAAGTTTCTAAAGATGGCTACTCAATAGAGTAGGTGCCATAATGAATTTTCCTCTGCCACAGAGGTGGCGGAGATGTGAAGAATCACAGGAGCTGCTTCACTGGAATCTGTTGTGGGCTCCATGCAACATCTTCAAACATGTCCAGCACGCTCTTTCGTCCAATTTCTGCTTTTCTTTTCCGTGTGTGTTTACTTAACATTCATGTGCAACAATATTAATTTGCTCAAACTAAGGTGCCTCTTTCATTATTTAATGATCACAACATGAAATTCTGCAAATTGAAAGGATAGAAGATATATCTTTTTGAATTAGGTAAATTTTTGTAGTTTAACCAGGTAACATTTCCATGGTTATAAACAAATATATTATAGATAATGAGTTGAAGGGATTGGTATGAAATTGAATTTAAAGCCTTGATTTAAACAAAGTATGTTATCTGTACCCAATCAATGCACAGGGCATAGGAAATTTTATAAAATATGATATAGTATATTGCTTTCTCTACACCAATCACTATATATATAAGCGTGGAATATTACCGGATGATAAATGTAATTAAATAGAGCAAAAGCATATGAATTAAAGCCACGGAGATTCTTTCTTCTTCATGAATTAGAGGTTTGCTATGGAGCTTGTAGGCATTGCCATTCTGCTATTGGAGAAGTGTATTAACCCCTGAGGGATAGATTTTTATTATCAGTTACGGATTTTAAATTAGAAAGCAAGGGAAGAAAACTACTAAAAATTTGCCTTTGAAAGCAAAGGTAGAAAACTACCAAAAATTTTAAGCAAATAGTTAATGTTAACCTCACAATAGAAGGGTTTTTGAGTTTGTACACAGTTTGCTTCCTAGTTAAGGCCAAGATCTATGCTGCATTCACAAGTGCATGCAAATTGGACTTAATTTACTGCGTACTTCGCCTCTTCAATTAAGTAAAATGAAGAGATGATTTTTACTGTAGAAGAGTGAAAATTCAACGTGCTAAAATATTTTACCTCTAAACTTTTGGTAAACAGTTTGTGCACTCGAAGTTTCAGCTGAAATTAATCTGTGTAACCAGGATGTTTTGAGTTCGGCTTGCATGGAAGGCATGGGTGCTGTGGACTCATGGGGAACAGAAAATAAAACATCTTTTTATGTCTGTGTTCTTGTTCAAATCCTGCCTTCCAACTCATCAGTCTTCAGACTCTGCATTCTTGCCTGAAATGTGCAACATGAACCCCTAAGAAGGGGTTCTAGGTTTCCCGTGGTGCTATAAAAATGCACAAGTAACTACATGGCTTAAACCAACATAAATTTATTATCTTAAAATACTTGAAGCTACAAGTTCAAATTCAAGGGAGTCGCAGACCACAGTGTCTCGGAAACCTGCAGGAGAGCATCTTGATCATTTGTTAATTTCCGGCGGTTTGTCAGCAATCTTTGGCACCCCTCGGCTCGCAGCTAGAGCATTTCAGTCTCTTCTCCACGATCGCGTGATATTCTGTCTTCCTGTACCTCGTCCAAATTTACCTCTTCTTAGAGGGAAGCCCGTCCTATTGATTGAGTGCCAATGTTTTCCAGTATAAATTATCCCAACATAACCAGTTACATCTGCAATGCCTGCATGTCTGAATTATAACCTTCCCATTCTGAGGTATGGGAAGCTTATAATTTGGGCATAGATTTGAGCGGGTACTATTCGTTACATCGCAGGAGACATTTACGTTCCACCACCATCCTGCCTATTCGGTCTGCCTTCACTCATCCTTCACTGAAGAGTGGATCTACCTATTATTGAGTTTCTTTTCTGTAGCATGCAGTTTACAAATGTTCACTGATTAATTCTTGGGAGAATACTAAAGATAAAACTAGCCTATATTATTGGTCAGAGATTTGAAACCTTGGGAATTTAAATAATATCTTTTTCAAGATTTATTTTTCCTAGACTGGGGTGATAGCTCAGTGATCGAGCACTTGCCTAGCATTGGGATTTATCTCCAGCAACACACAGTACACACATGCACACACACGTGCACGTGCACGATTCACTTGACCAAAAATTATTATCCCCAATCTCACCATGGCGAGGAAACCTTTCTAAAACCCCATATGATATTGTGTTTCCTTGATAGATGTTCTCATGGGACCCTATAATTCCCTTCATAAAATTCATGTCGTTTTGTAATTGTTTATCATTTGGTCACTTGATTATTATTTGCCTCTCCATCTAGAGCACAAAGTTACAGGGTAGAGCCCGTGCATGTTCATTATTGGGCACTGAGGTACTCAGTAATATTTGTGGGACACACACTTGGAATGCATCAGTCCTATCATTATTAAGCTGCAGATGTGAAATTTTTACTCCAAAACCCAGAATGTTCCATTCACAATTATTGAGTGTCCACTAGCTATCTGCAGTTTAATAGATCCTCTACATTGCATTGAAAATATCAATATAAATACAACCTAGTCATTTTCAGGGCATTTACAGGTTATTGGAAAAGATACAGAAAAGGAAGAATAACTTAGTTCTGCAGGATGGTTATGGCAGTCAGGGAAAGCTTATTGCAGTGAATCATAGAAGTAGGGGGACCATTTGGAATGACAGGGCAACAGGGTTAAGAAAGGGGCAACAGAAGAAGTCATAGCCATGCGGTAGAGAAGCAGGTGTAAGGGGAGCAAGACTTTGGCAGAGGCGGACAATTTAACTGATAGAGGGGGTTTTTGTTGATTTAGACAAAGCTGTTCTATCAGAACATTACCCTGAGCCACATTGTCTCCTCATATTCTCAGCAATATATTCCTCACATTTCTGACTCAGCTCAAGGAAAAGCAACTTTCTAGTTGTCAGAGTCTCTCTTGGGAGGTAACCAGTTCCTAGTCCTTCAGGAGTGTTTAAACATCATGTAGATGCCTATTTTAATCCTTATGTCATAGTGGAGCTTCTTATCCTTTTTCATGCCGTGTGCAAACAGAAAATGTGAATATTTCTATGACACACTGAAGTAATAACCAGAAGCAACCTGTCCCCAAGGATGATGGGATAAATAACTCATCTCCCCCTGATACTGTCATGAGAGAACATGTAGAATGTTCTACAATGGGGACTTCTATCTTTCAGGAGTTTCAGCCACAGGAAAAATTAAATTATCGCTTCTAATCTTCAGGAGATTAAGCAGAAACACTCTTCCTCTACATTTATATGCACAATTCCAGAGTAATATATTAAAGATATAAGTCACATAATGCCATTTCCCTCCATAAAACCTTTTACTTGCTTCTTGAAATATTTTAACAAGCTAGAATACTTAATTTGAATTAACAGGCTGAGCATAGTTTGATTATAGTTTACTTCTCCTAATTAATTTTCTACAGCTTTCCCCTTAGTTCATTATAATCTGCCCTACATATTCCTTTCAAATTTTGACGTAAGCCAGAGACTCATTCCTGCCTCAGGGCCTTTGTATAGGCTGGTACCTCCATAAGGATTACTGTTATATTTCAATCTTTGCATTAAATATCATTCCTCACTAAGGCTCTCTGACTACTCTGTCTAGAGTTTCTACTTATTAACATCCACTGCACACCTATTTGATCAGATAGTGTATTTTTAAAAATTATTCATTATTGCCTCCTTCACACACACAAATTCTGCTTACTATCTGCCTTTTCCCTACGTTGTATCTTTGACCAAGGTATAAAGCTTACTTTGCTTGTAATTTAATCCCAGTGCGCGTGACAATTCTGGCCCACTGTAGGAGCTTTATATGTATAAATTGAATGAATTAATTGCAACATTTCAATGACAATGTGACAAATGATTAATGAATGAAATGGATAAAAAGGATGTAATTTTTTTGTTCATTTGAGACATGATCTCTCTGTGTAGTCTAGGCTGGCCTCGAACTGGCAATCTTCCTGTCTCAGTTTCCTGAGTGATGAGATAATATGTATGTACCACCATGCCTGGTTTGAAAGGATGGACTGAAGGGAGTGATCGCGTCAGGATACAGGATACATAGGCTGGGTGTGGTGGTGCACACTTGTAGAATTAGTACTCCAGGAGGCTGAGGCAGAGAAGTCTCAAGTTTTATCTGACTTAGCAACTTAGTGAAGTCCTGCCTCAAAATGCAAATGAAATTAATAAAAGGGATGGGGCTGTAGCTTAGTTTGGAGGCCCTAAGTTCAGGGCTTAGGAACTGGGAAAAAAATGATTTGATGGAGGAAGCTCCAGGTAGATCATGAAGTGTTAAATCATGCAGCTAAGATGTGTGTGTAGGAGGGAGGGAAGTTATGCAAGTAATTTAGAAGCAATTATTATCAATACAAAACAATTAGATAAGTGAATGATATTTTAGTAACAATACAAGAGATGATCAAAATAGATACCTAATGTTTAAATAAAAATTTATCGCAGTAAAAGACCCTTTGCCATTAATCACTTGCAAATACTCCGCCTGACTTGAAACCCCATTGTTGTTGTCGCTTTGAGGTGCACTTCTGGAAGTCCTCTTTTGTGAGTGTCTTTGTGAGATGTTAGCAGGAATACTGTGGATGCTGCTGCTGAGCGCATGCCCGATGGACAGGCAGGTGTGCGAAAACTCTGCAGTGCGGCCTCCTTGCCCTTAGTCTCCAGATCCGGCACTGCATGACGTCTGTCCCCTAAAGTCAGAATGGTCATGAAAAACAAATGTTTTGAACTGACTCGGTTTATTGGAGCTGCCAGGTTGACACAACTAAAGACATGAAAAAGGGCTTTGAGAACTGCTTCAGAAAGTGACAAGAATGACGGGATAGAAGTGTGTTCAAAGTGAGGAAGAGTATTCTGAGAGGGATTAATGGCAACCGCCTTCTGCCATAACTTTTTTAAAATTTAAACATTCACTGTATTTTTAGATCACACACAAGTAATGCAATTTAATTCGACTACAGTAGTGCTTCTCAACGAGGTATGACTTGTGTCCCCTTGCTAAATTTTTAACGTCTGGAGACAGGTTTGATTGATTCAACTTTGGGGGTCCCTGGGGTCCACTGGGCAGAGGCCAGGCATGCCACTCAACGGGAGCGCTCAGAAGAGTCCCTCTCCACAAGTAACTAGCTTCCCCAAATGTCCAAAGTGATGAGATAAGGAGCGCTGCATTATAGAAATAGGAACATTATGGAAAATAAGAGCAAAAAAAGGCAAGGCAAAAGTATAAAATACTCAGATATTAATGTCAAGCATTTACTCAGCAGAGAGAAGGCAGCCAGGGCTGGTTTTCTCCAGGGATGTGAAACGAGGCTTAACCTGTACCTGAGTAGAGGCTTCCACAGAGCAAGACTGGAAAAGGTGTCTCTGGAGGCTACCTCAACAGTCTAGATGAGACCATAAGGTCGCACACAGAGGGCGCAGGGGGATGGAGAGGACCGAGCCGATTCACATTACTTCAGAGTTCCCATGCTCCAGGATTGCCAATGATAGAACGCATTTGTTTTGTTTTGGAAGTTCTAAGTATAAATTCTTATGTCTCTTTGATTTAGTACACATGCATTTTGAAGGAAAATACCACAAGTCTTGACTTTTTGTCCATAAATGCTTGGAATGCCCCTGAGGTTTCTTCAGCATTTCATATCATATGTTTTCATCAGTGAGCAGAGAATTTAAAAACATGCATTGTAACAACTAACATCTCTGCAGCTTGGGTGAAGGAATTTGTTATTGCAGCATATTTGGGGGTGGATGAGTGGAAAAAAGAAAAGTAAGCATGGAGGAGAGGGAAAGAGACAGAGAGAAACAGAGAGAGAGACAGAGAGAAAGACAGAAAGAGACAGAGAGACACAGACAGAAAGAGAGAGAGAGGCAGAGAGAGAGAGAAAGAGAGAGAGAGCCCAAACCACAACCATTTAAGAATTTTTTTTGTAGAACGTTTGTTTATAGAATACTTGAATGATGAGGATATTTGAAAAGTAGAGTCATGGAATCTTCCAGTTGGAAGGTTATCTAGTCCAGCCTTTTTTTATTCAAGCACAAAATCAAAACATGAAATGGAATGGCTGACTACTCTTATCTGAAAGATCTTCTGTGCTTGGCCAGCTGCCAGGTTCTTCAGTCTGTACTCACATTCGCAGTGTGGGTTTCTAAGATTTCAAGATACTGGCAGTCTGACAAAAGCCTATTTCCAAAGGAACCGGTGTCTTTATTAAGGTGTAGCGAATGAACTATGACTAAAAGCTGTGTGAAAGAGCAAAGATGAAAATACGAGGTGGTTTTCGTTTGGACTTCACCCTTTCCTGGGTGTTTCAGAAGCCTCAGCAAAAAAGCAGCTTCCCTGGCGGTATTTCAGTGCTGGCTTCCTGCAGTCTACAAACAGCCTGTTAGTGCGGTAAACAGAAGCACTCTGACAGCAGTATTCCCGGCACCACCCTGAACGCCAGCCTCGGGAATTCTGACCTCTGTGTGGCGAAGCGTGTTCTACCGCTCTGCAGTCAATAGCCGAAGGCAGACACAGCCCTTCCGGCTCGCAGAAAGGCTGAGCTCCAGCTTGGTGCAGGGCTTTGGGGCGCATTTAGTTCACTTCTGCTATCGCGCGCTCTTGATAACGTGTATTTGAAATTACCTGTGCACTTTCATCAAGGAAGTCAAGAGCTGTAAGATCATCGCCTTTTCTGGGAGGAACATTACACATGGAAGCTTTAACACTGCTAAGAGAGCAGACATCTGGTCAAACTGATGCCTTTGCCCTAAGTGGAGCCCAGGAGAAAGAATGGCTAAGGAGGACTGGGAAGACGCGAGGAGGGGGTTTGTTAGTTGTTAGGAGAAGGAGGTAATTTAGAAAAAGGTTGATCAGCAACATAATTTTAACTTCTCAATTTCTGGATATGGCCAGGTGCGATCAAGGACTGCAGATATTAGGTGTAAAGCGAAGGATGCCTTTGTATACTGTGATTCTACAGAAAGTGGGTCTGTAAAATGATCACGTACGATGCCCTTCTTTCTACTCTCATTCTTGGTCTTGCCTCCTCTGAAATATATACCAATATCTCCACAATACTTTATGGAAGAGACAGTTGCTCCACCATGATTTACTTCCTCTTTCTCTTTGTAAGAAACATTCCATTGGAAAGCCTGGAAATTGTTTTTGACATGTCTGATAAAACCAACAGAATGCAAAACAAAGAAAGTAGTATGACCAAAACTATTTTACTTAAGAAAAAGTCAAAATATTGTCTCTAAAATAAAAATTCCTAATCTACTGAAGTTATTTTAGGGAATAAACATTTTTTTTAATCAACCACTGTTGACATTACAGTCATTTGTCAAAAGTTCACTGATTAAAAAAAAAGTTCTCTGATGATAGTATCTAAAATGGATTGTTGGGTGGACTGAAACATACAAGACCCCTATAAACTTTGTAGATGTGCTATTTTCTACTTTTGAACTCTAACATGTGCTGTTTAATATTAAGTGCAGAAAGACAGTTTTTAATTGAATGATTTTGTAAATACAGAATAGTCACTACTTTCATAATTTTTATATTATTTGTATACCTCCAATCTATGATTTATCCATCATTCTTTAGGTTTTTTTCTTTTTCCTAACTGAAATTAATTGAACAGGAAAGCAATAGCAGGTTAAAAATCTTTGTTTGAGGTATATAAATACATACATAATTTGACAGAAATACACACACAATAAACACACATACATGTATTTTCCGCAATGTATCATGTAAAGTCATTGTCTGGGTATTATACTTTTAGAAAATATGTTTTCATACAATTGATATGATGAATGTTGTATTTAACTTTCCTAAGTGGAAGATGGTGTGTTGGTTAATTCTTACTCCCAAGTGTCTATGTGTACATATAAAGTTCATTTCTTCTAGTCATTGTGAAATATATATTTCCGGTTGTTAGTACATATAATAACAACAGAAATTGTAAACCTGATTACAGTGAAGCTGTGAAGGTTGTGTTTGTGCAGCAAAGCTCATGGGATCTTGGTTCCGAGTAGAAAAATAGCGCTGCTGCACTGTATCCTCTTCATCTATGAGTGACCCGAAGATAGCACTGAAGAAAGAAGCAGGCGGTGGCCCTGCCTGCCCACTGGACAAATCGTGTTCATCTTCTCACACAGAAGGGAATCCATCCTTTCGCGATTCCCTTAGATGGCATGACTAAGGGAAGTTGCTCTCCAGCCAGCTCTTGTTTGTGAAGTGTAATGCTGTGGTAATGAGCTGGTGACAATGTGAGGAAAACAGTCTAAATATTCTAAAAATTATTCCAAACATGATGGTAGGAAGGAAAGAAGGAAGGAGGAGTGAGAGAAGGAGACAGGGAGAAGGGAAGGGAGGAGGAAAGAGGGAGAAAGGGAAGGGACAGGGTGGGGCAAGGAGAGAGTGAGGGAAGGAGGAAGGGAGAGAAAGACAAAATATGAGGAAGGGAGGAAGAAAAAAGAAAGAAAGAAGAGAAAGAAAGAAAAAGAAGGAAAAAAGGAAGGAAGAAAAAAATAACTTTTAAAGACCACTTTGGGAGAGTCAACAGCACAATGGATATGCAATATTATCTATCCGTGTAGGAATTTCTTTTTTATTTTATTTTATTTTATTTTAATGGTACATTTTAGATGTACATAGTGATAACATTCATCATAGGGGATTTGTACCTGTACATGACATGAAGGAATTTCAAGGAGTAAACTCCATTGAGATTTCTATTGATTTCCATCTTCAAATTCCAAAAGGTATAATTGTGCATTTATTGTCTCTTTCTTACCATGAGATGTTCTGTTCTGTTTTAAAAGAATAACTCTTAATAATTTTCTCAAGATTTCAATGTATTTGAATCCTTTGGCTAAATTTATTTTAAATAGTTGATGTATCTCTTCCCATGTATAGATTTTGCCCAGGAACAGGCAATTTTCTTTAAGGTACATAGAATTCAGCAATTGAGAAAAAACTTAAGTACTGCTGGGGAGGAACTATGACACAAGGTTGGCTGCTAAGCATTCCCACAGGAAAGAAATGTTTGTTTTTTTGTTTTTGTTTTGTTTTGTTTTATTTTGTTTTTGGTCATAGAAAACAGAGGCAGGCTTCTTATTCATTTTACTGTAAGGCATTATACATTTTCCCCTACAGTTTTCCTAAGATAATGCAAGCAAAACGATGCCCAATTATGCCAAGTTGGATAAAGAATTTCAGGACATTTGATCTTTGGATTAAAAACGAAAAACTCCTTTCTGCTGCTGGCTTTTCCTCTGAGTTCCACTGTACATCCTTTAATTTTTTAGTGAGTCTCTCATAACTTAAATATGCATATTTGTAATTCTATCAGGGCATAATTGGTTAGTAGGTTCAAGGAAAAAGATTTTTTCCTCTTTATCCTTCTCACTAACATTTTCCACTTCCTGATATCTTCTATTTTAGAGTATTGGGTAAAAGAAGAACTAAAGTTTCAATTTGAGGTCTTTATTGAGAATCTCAGAAGATGATTGTTTTTTGATGAAGCTTTTAAGATAGAAGTGCCATTTTTCTTTTATTGATTCAAACGAAACACAGATGTGTGCTCACACATGATGACAAGCTTTTTGTTACAAGTGTACCTATCTCTTTAGTATCTTTTATTGTTTGGAAGCTTTAAACTACCTGCTCTCTGATGCATATTGCTGGTGACAGTCTCCTTGCAAACAATGAATTATATCCAGTATTGCAAAAAAAAAAAAAATCCAACTGAAACAAGTTTCAAGGCCTTCTTCTTGTTGAAGGTTGATCTGCAGCTCTAGAGCATTTGCCAGGAAAGCACGTTGCTCAGGCCACAGTCAACCGCTGTATATATTCAATCTTCTTTCTCCCCAGAGCAGGCACAGGAGACTAGTGACTTGTTTTGTAGGCCTGTTGCACAAACCATTAACTATTTGCATCACATTCCTTGTGTTATGGTCTATATCTGGATACCCTCAACAGCCTCTTGCATTCAGACGCTTGGCTTTTCAAAGGTGACTTAATCACGGGGGCGCCGTAGCTGATTTGCTGTTTGGAGGTGCGGCCACCGGTGCTGTAGCCTGGAAGAGTGCAGCTCTCTCCTCATGACTCCTTCTCTCTCTGCTTCCTGAGCATCTTGACATGAGCAACTCTCCTCCGTGGCAGGCCCTTTCCACCATGCCATTCCGTGTGTGTTCCACGGAACCAGGACTGAGACTCGTGAAACACGAGCTAAAATAAACTCCTCCTCTTAAGCTGTGGGCGTTGGGTATTTTGTCCCAAGGCGGAGAAAAGTGACTAAGACACCTTGGGAAATTTTAAAGCTACTTTTTAAAGTTCAAGGTTAAAAATGTACCTGTTAGACTATTAGTTAACTTATATATAACCTTTCAGTTTTGTTTCTGTTGTTATGAACTATAAGGAAACTACATAACTGAAACCTAATGCCAAAACCTGGCCGTCAGCACGAAGTCTCTCATTCATAATATGCACACTTCTTCCTACAGCAAAATCAGTTTAGATGTTTTAAACATGAAGCTGATTCTATGTCTTCATTTATAGACTTTTACTTCTGCTTGGACTTGACAGTTGGAAGATTTATACACATGGCAAATTGGGAACTGAAGACAAGGCTACTTAGAAACTACAGAATTACATAATATTATACAACAAAGCCTGTCTTTTATGTTTCCAGATATGTTGCTCAGAAATTGTTTTTAAAACTATTATTAAGGATGCTTTGGAAGTACAAATAGCAATATATCTGTTTTTGCTCTAGGGGCCTTTCAGAAAACCTCAAATCACTTCACAGTTGAAGGAAGTAAACGACAGAAAAGAAGCCTTATGAAATCGCATAGTAAGGCTACAGTAGATCTCTAAAGAAGTACAACTTTGTCATCTATGGCGTGTTCGACTGTTTGAGTCCCCAGAGTTTAGATGTAGGCAACCGAGGCTCAAATATTTAGCATTTCTGGCTATTTAAGGCCACAAGAAAACAAAGGAGAAAGGCAAAGATAGAAATGTGATGCTTAAATTCTCTGGAGCTCGCACTGTGTGGTTAGTTTCTGACATTTAGTAAGCACGTGCCATCATTCCAATACTCTGAGAGATTCATGAATATTAACTAAATTAACTTTATAATAGCACTATCAGACAAGATGTAATTTTTACCCTCTTATACAAATGAAGAAATCGAAATGCAGAGACTATATATATAATTTGCTACAAGTCTCACAGATAGTAAGTGGATTTTAACCACTTGATCAAGAGCCAGACTCAATACTACTCTTAACCAGCAGGCTAATCTTTCTCTCAAAAATCTAAAGTGATGCTATTAAGTACACAGCACCAATCGAGGAAGAGAGGACACATGAGGCCCAGAGCTACGCCAACAGGTTTTCCTAAAGCATCAGAGGTGTGTGTCCTGAGTGAGTGTGCGTGTGTGTGTGTTTGTGTGTGTGTGTGTGTGTGTGTGTGTTAAAATCAGTTCCTGTGCTGATATCTGAGACTATCCGCCCTTTTATAGTCTGGTGTAGTTTTGGGCTTCCCTCTGCCTGCTTGGAAGTTCTGGTTTTATGGGGATCATCTCATGTTGGGAGAACATACTTTCATACTTATCACTGGTGTCAGAGGGAGGGTTGGGTCTTGGTAGTTCTCACTGGAGTAGTAGCAGATTTGGTTTGAAAGGCTTTTGCATGGATCTCAGACCTCAAGCCTCCTGGTCTTTTTTCTGTCTGGGGCTTGGAAAAGGGTCTTACTGAGGCAACTCCAACAATGGTGAATTTATCATATAACTGCTATTGCTTAACCTCAGATACCAACAAGATTAAGCAGGCTAGTCGCACTGTGGCAGTCTGATTTACTGAGAAACAAAGTCCTTAGGCATATTTTGCAGCACATCCTACTCACGAACAAAGTCATATTTTCAGTAGAGTGTTACTGCAATGTGCATCTCTAAGTACATAATCTTATTTTTTCATTTCTTCTATTATAAAATGGAAGTGGTATTCACATGGAGAAAAAGTACAGTAAATGTAGCAATCAGCTCTACTTTTGTGGGAGAGCTGAATTGGTGGGTTAATAACATACAAGACATTGATTTTTGTAGACTCTGCTTGCTAGACATTACAATCATGCATGAGTTTGATTCACTTCTGAAGATATTTTAGCACTATTTTTTTTGTTTTTTTGTTTTTTACTTCTCAACTCTGATTTCATTCCTTGATTTTTTCCACACATTTAAGCATTCCCTATTGCTACATAGAACTCATGGAATGTCACTTTATTTATTTATTTATTTTTCTTCTCTACTCTCTTAACTACTGACATATTCCAAAGTGTTACAGTTTCTTCCAGCACCAAATTTGATTAAATTTATTTACAAACTGCCTACGGCTGGATGGAAACAGTGACCTGTCCTAGCAAATGTGACTTTGTATGACAGTGAACATTTAGAACTTCTCTAAGTTCAGGTAATTAATTATGAGCAATTTCCATCCTTATTTATAATGTAAGGAAAATGCAATTTACAATGGAAGGATAATTGAATTCACAATAAAATTTATTAAAAATAATTATAAATCCAGAGTTTGAGTTTTGAAATCAATTATGAATCAGTAAGTTTTTCTGAGTATTTCCCTTCATAATGAAGAAAGTCTGACACTGAACGTTTGAACATAGAGTCTGATAACTCCAAAACAACTAGAAACAGTGTAATATGACATAAAAATTGTCAGCAAAATTTTTACCTCTTTTTATCTGTTTTGTTTTCTTAGCATCATTAAACTCAGGGCAAGGATAATATAATTTTATTCTAGATTGTTTTCTGTTTTTCTATCTTGCATTTTTTTATCCACACACTTTAAAGTTTTGCAAGAAAATATCACAAAAGCTTTAAAATAACACGAAGATGAAGAGTCCTAAAAAGCAAACTTTACAGACTTCTGATTCTGAGAGTCCCTTTCTTTAATTTGTCCCTTTCCTTGGAAGGAATTATTGAGAAAAGGGTAATGATCTGGTTCTCATTTTTCTTGCTTTATCACCACATAGGTCTCCATTTAATAGACTAAATTAATAAATAAATCTTTTTACAAAAGCTCTTACTTGGATATGATTTCTGACATAGAAAAAGGAGAGAAATATGTAAGTGATGGAATAGAGTAGTTTGATGGATGTCAGAAGAAAATGATAGCTTAATGCAAACTGTCAAATTCTGCATACGCTTCCTGTCTGGACAATCTCCCATGAAACCCAAATAATCGAGCAGCTGTATGCACCCTGAGAGCCTAATGCCTTGCTTGCTAACCCTTTCTCTTCCTTGTACTTCTGTTTTCCTTACTCTTTCTTATGGATAAAGCAAAGGAGCCAACTGTAAGATATAGATATTACCTAGAAAGCTAACTGATTCTGAAAATTAGTCATTTATATCTTGCTGAAGCCACTTTTTACCTGTCAGTAGACAACAGTCACAAAGTCACATCAGCTGGCAAACTGGCTCTAAAAATTCACAGGATACACTTCAGGCAAAACGTGTGTGTGTGTGTGTGTGTGTGTGTGTGTAAAACCCAGGCACCTATCCATAGCTATTCAGGAACACTTCTAGAACCTTCCTTATGTATGTTCATATTCTTCTTTCCTGAAAATTTATTATATGGAGTGCGTTTTCCTGAAAAATATCTAAATTCCGATGATTCAACAATATTTTTCTCTCTTGTTGAAAACGTTGCTTCCAGTTCTTGATCTTCAGCTTTTTCCCAGCCCTCCAACGAGTCAACAGAATGCTCCCATGCACATTTCTTCTGCTTTTCCTTTTGATACTAACGTCTGCTTAGTTTAAATTATTTCGCGTTTACATTACTAAAGGACAAGCATTACTATATCTTCTGTATGCTGCATGCTAACCAGATGTCCATGACCAAATAAAAATTTTGCCAGCGAAAAGGGGAAGAAAATGTAGAAGAACCATTAGCCAGATGGACAGAGTGATTTTCTGTACTGGTCATGGTAACACATGAGAGTCATTCTGATGACCACAGAGCTCCTGCTGGGGGTCAACTAGCTGTCCCGGTTAAGTCTCTGGTAATTTTCTTTGCAGTTAAAGTGGCTTCTGAGACAGAACCAAATTTGGCATTCAAATTGCAGATATACACAAGAACTTGTGTGTGTAGAACAAACAATTTCTTGCTGCCTATTGCTTGTGGGACATTTGCCAAGAAAAAACAATTTGCTTGCTGCAAGAGCCCAGTTAGCCATTACTGGAGAATGTTTTTCCAAGATTGCTTATCGGTGATTTTAATAGGACTCCGAGGTTTGTGTGGTTTGCACAAATGTTAGTTACTTTTTAAACTTCAATTTCTCTCCATGTCCCTCTATGATTTCTGAACTCTTTTCTAGTTGTAATATAATCAGTAAGATTGGCAGCTTCCTAAATGAGTAGACAGGAATGGTTAATTAAATACTCAATGATGACGTGGATTTAACTTTTATAATGCTGTTCCAGAGAGGTCTTTCATTCAAAATGGCTGCTTGGTAGTACATAAGAGTTCAAGTTGTTAGCTACTAATTTGCCTTTGTAATTGCTCGGCATGGTCGTGAGGGCATTTCTGTCAAGACCAGTCTTCAGTGCCTTTGCATTGACTAACTGATAGATGCGTTCACTTAACAAGCATTTGTGGGCAGTAGTGACTCAGTTAACAGCACTATTGTGTCAAACAGAGCCGTGCAGGGAGAAACACATGAGGTGTTATTTTCGTCCTCTGTGAAGTCAAAGTCCAGGTGTAGTTGATAGAAATGAAAAGCACCAGTTACGCTGTGGCTTAATATGTTAAATAATAGAGCTATGCACCAGGCTTAGTACTTCCTTGCGAATCACACCCCATCGCCCCTGTGTGACTCATACTTTGGGGTGAAGCCTAAACTTGGCACAGTGAAAATATTTCTACATTTGCAGCTTGACAAAACAGAACCTAAAGTTCTGGGGCAGTTTAATTCAGTTGTTAAATCATGATATTAAGAGAACAAAATCATGACTTGAATTCTAAAACCAGAAAATCTGCTTAGACTAATGAAAAATTCCATTAGTTTGTTTTTAGGCTGATCCTCTAATTCTACTCCACAGTCCAGTGACATAGGTTGAAATTGTATGAGTACTTATCAGGATAAGTATCAATCTATTGTTGGAAATACATTCTTTTTTAGTGGATTATGAACAGTTATTTCTTTTCTTCAAAAAGATGCATGGTATATAGACTTTTCCTTGAAAGTAATTAAAATTGGGTATGAGGTGAGATCCAAAAATACAGTGAATGTTTACACATAAAAAGTTACTACAGACTGGCCTGGTGGCCACACCGGTAATTCCAGCACTCAGGAGTCTGAGGTAGGAGGAGGATCACTGTAAGTTCGAGGCCAGCTTGGGCTGTGTGGTGAGTTCAAGGGCAGCCTGTACTTCATAGAAATGACCTGTCTCTAAAAAATGAAAAGAAAACAATTATTACAATAAAATGCACATTGCCATTAATCCCTCTCCAATTAATATCCCTCACTTGAAACACATTTGTCCCATTGTTTTCCATTGTTTTTGGGACTTTCTGAAACAGTTCTGGAAATTTCTTTCTTTCTTTTTTGAGTGTCTTTAGTTGCACTGTCATGGCTTCTTTGATGTCCAGAGGTAATTAAAAACATTCACCACACGGTCATTTCAACTTTGGGGAAGAGCGCGCAGTTACGTCTGGTGAGTAAAGTAGGTAAGGACATACTGTAATGTTTTTATTTGACAGAAATTGCTGTAAACATTTTGAATTAATTCAGGACATCAAGGAAGCCAAGATGGCACAAATAAAGATACTCCTGGAGGAGGACTTCCGGCACCGCTTCAGCAGGTGACAAGAAAAACGGGATAGGTGTGTTCGAAGGGAGGAAGACTACGGGGGGGGGGGGTTAATGGTGATGTATATTTTATTGCAATAATTTTTTAATTTAAACATTCACTATGTTTTTAGATCACACCTCATATATCATTAAAATAGCAATTATTTTATATTAATTAGATATTCCCTAGTGAACCCACTTTGAATTCAGGATTCAACTCAAATGTATTTGGAGTGGTAGATAAAGCTAGTAGAATAGTCTTACGTCCTTAGTTGTAGGAATGTTTTGAGGAAGAATTTACTATCAAAGGAGTTTGACTGACACACATTTTAGAATCAGCTGTACTCCTCATGAAAACTATAGTGAGATCCCCTTTGCTGGAATGCAGGCTACCTAGACCAGTTTCTGCGTGGCCGTAACAGACTGGAAGGTGGAGCTGCAAGACTATTTCCTCCTCCATCTAGGGACACAGAGTGGTAGGAAGTGCACACACTTGCTTTTTTATTAATTTCTATTTCCTAAGTAAAAACCCTCTAGGTTAGAGGAAAAGACTCTGCTCTTACTTTCACCTTTAGATGTAGGAAATTAGTCATTAATTAGACTAAAATGCAGGCATTACTTATAAATTCATCTGTGTTTTCTCGTCTCATTAGCGCTATTCTGGAATACATGATAATGAGCACAACATAATTAAAGAGTAAACATGAGGCAACTACAACCGCAGTCAGCGTGGTAGAATATTGGATGGTAACAATCAGAGAATGAGTAATTTCTTTTCAATGAGGGTGGTCTTTCTTCAGTTTGAACTCAACTTTTCCTCTTTTCCCTTGCGGCCAGAGGCTTATGTCAAAATCCCTTCTTACAGTGTAGAGGTACAGAGATGCTGATGAGAAAATGTCAGTATTGTAAAGAGAAAGCTGAAATAGCATGCAGACAAAGAAGTCCTGCCAGGAGGAATTGGCAGCTGCCATTTTCAGTGAAGGAAAACTGGCTTACAAAGGCAGAAGGGGATGGCTCTGTATTTAAAGTATCAGTTGTATCAGTTGGAGATTGAGAGAATAAGAAACTGAAAATTATCCCCGAGAAGATCTGACACTATGGCAAAAGCAGTTCCAATTTCATGGAAAATTGGCAGGTGAAGATTGTATTGAACTTGCAATTTTCATTGGTTTTAACTTGTGTGGTGCTAGAAAGCAGAGGAAAACTCTACCAATTGGCTTTCTTCTGCACCCACTGTGCCTGCATATTGACGGTATGGAAGGAAGGCAACCCGCAGGTATCAACTCTGACTTCCCGTCTTCAAGGTGACTGATCACAAAAGTGAAAAACTGAGAATTCGTTATTTTAAATCATTTGTTACTGAGTGGATTTAAACATCACGTGGTAGACCTATTGTAATTCACCATCACAGGAAAAGGGCAATTTATTTTGACCCATGAAGGTACAATGGCTATATGTTGGAATGATTTTTTTTTTTAATATTATTTCTAGATTAAGCTTCCTTGAATCATAGCCCAACCTTTGTGGAAATCTTTTCCATTTTATGCCTTGCTGACCATATATTGAGTCTTCACATTCTGCATTGCTGCCATTTTAACTAATAATATTTGATGTTATTCCCTGTTGTCATATTTCTACTAATTATTCTCTAGCTGCTGCCTGTATTTGCCCCCTGGCAGGCAGTGAAGCAAATGTTTGTAATTCCAAGTGTCTAGAATATTTGAATTTGATCAGTAGCAAAAATATGTTCCTTGTTCATAAACATTATGCCTCTCAAACTCATCATGGAACAGTAATATGTATGATTTTGATTGCCACCTGTCTTCTTCAGAGATGTTTGTTTGTTTCTTTTTTTTTTTTTTTACTTTTCAGATATTATTGTTTGCTTATTTTGAGGCTATGTCGAAGGAGAGAATGACATACTTACTCATTAGCATTTTTTAAAGAGCACACAGTAGAATACTGATTTCATGAAAACGTAAAGACTAAGCATGAAAATCTTAAAAAGCACCCAAATGTTCCCATGGAAGTTGTAAAATAGCAGACAGAAATACTCAGTTGAGTTTTACCCCAATTCTGATAGACATTAGAAGCTACTTTTTTTTTTTTTTGGTGAATCTAAAGCCAAAGTTTATTTTAGAAGAAAAGGGAGACAAATATGATCCAAGTATATATAAGAATAAGAAAAACTAATATAAATTTGAAATTTATATCAATAACTAGAGTTAACTTTTGCTCAGACATGAGTATTTATAAATATTTTCTTCAAATTTTGTTTTTGTTGGTGTTGATGATGGTGGTATTCCTAAGGCTAGAGAAAGGGGAGATGATGGAAACTTGCTACTGTGATAAAATTCGTGTTAGGGAATTTCTCAACTACAGCAACAGGATATAATCATACAAAATCTGTGTTGTCTATAAAACAAGAAGCATTCTGTTTTTTGATGGAGATGATGGTAATCCCTTTTTTCTTAATAAAAACGAGATGTGAAGAAACCACTTGTAAAGGGTTTTTCTTAATAGGATGCATGTGCCTTAGTTGGGTGGAATGAGCTTCTCATAAGCACGTATTTAGTAAATGTCTATATTGTAGAGCTTTGCATATTTTATACCCTACCCTTACTGCTTTGAACGTACTACAGCTACTCTGAAAAGTATAAGGATCTCATCTGAAACTCAAACACTTAAAGATCTGAATATTTAATTCAAGTATTTAGTTAATGGAACTTTATTATAGGAAAAGATATATTGTCTTTGTCATTATCGATTTTTCTCTACTATTTAAAAACGATGCTATATTCACAAAGCTGTTAAGTGGCAAAAAGTATTTGCAGAACACATTTGTGAGGAATTACACATCAATGAGAAGTTAATCTTTTGGAAATTTTATCAGGATTTCAATATAAAGAGCCAGTTTATGGGAATAGTATAATGCCTTTCTGTTCACAAAGCATTGTTATAAGCATGCTATCACTGACACATACAAATCCTACAATATTGCTGTTTTCATCATCCTTGTTCAAAGATGAGATAACAGAGACTCAGATATACAACACTTCCTCTGTCTTTCTTGCGTGTTGTGTGATTCCCCTAGCATTCAATACTTCTTCCCTTGGCCTTACTGTTCGTTTCCAAGACAACCATGGATCTGTATATTTTCAAGGCAGTATGTCAGTATCAATTTCTTGCTTTTGAAACGTTTCTTTTATTTTATTGGGAGTTTTAAAGATCATGATAACTTACAGTCTCTTCTGATGCCATTTACACCATGATTGGCACATAGAAACTCAGAAATTTGCTGAACTGATGATTCTAGTATATGAGATACAAGACGCGGCTTTTAAAGGCGGAATTACCTGTTTGTGCACAGAGAAGGAAACAATAATGGAACCTGAAGTTGTGTGGTGCCTTGTTTCTCAGTGTGTGGTTTGTGGACCAGCAGCAAGAGCAGCACTCAGGAAACCATGGGGAATGCAGAGTCAAGGGCCCTATCCCAGAAATACGGTATTAGTCTGCTGTTTCACATAGCACTGTAATAGGAGAATCCCCAAACAATATGCTTGTGTTCAACCTTGATTATACATTATAATTATTTGGGAAAGTTAAACAATTGATAAAATGACTGGTCCTCACTACAGATCAATTAAATATCATCTGAATGTGTGCATTAAGTGTAGATTTTTCCTCATATTCTAGTGGTGATATTGGGGTGTATCTAGGATTGAGAATCACTGCTGTGATGTGAAGTCTTCTGTGGGCAACAGAACACACACCCAGTGCTGAATTAAATGTAGAGTTTAATCACAGTGGAGCCCATTTATCTGGTTTATAATAAGACGGGGAGATCACTTAGAGATCTCTAAAGGTTGTGACATTCCTGACATTTAGCAATTCAAAAAATATGAACCTCAATCTGTAGTGTTTCTTAACCGCATTTGTAGTTCTTCGTCCAGGGGCTTCATAGCAATATTTGTACCAAACAATTGTCAGCCATTCAAAGACCTCTCTCCATGCTGTGAAAAACTGCCTTGTCTGTGTTTCTTCACTACATATCTATTCCACTTTCTTCTGCCAGTGGGCTGAACTCAACCACTCTGTAAAAGGAATAATAAGAGGTGAAATGACACCAATTGAACTTAGGACATAAACATTCTGTAAGTTACACTTCTCAGATTTAAACATGCATAAGAATTACCTGGAGAACTTGTAAACACACCAATTCCTTGACCTCATCTCTAGAGATTCTGATTTAGAGATGTAAAGCAAAGTCCAAGAATTTGAATTTTGAGTAATTTTCTGAGAGATGTTGCTGTGGCTGCTCGGAGGCCCACCTTTTTAATAATACCTCATTTGGGCTGGGGAAGCTGGAGTCAGAATATTTTGTTTTTTATTTTGGTTCTGCCACTTACTGCATATAATATCATAAGCAAATCTATCACTTTTTCTGGACAATGCTTAAAAGACTATAATGTACCTTATATCTATGAAGCTTGTTAAAATGCATATTCTGATTCAGTTAGTCTGGGAGGGGGCATGAGCTCTACATTTTTTTTTTTTTTTGGTGCTGGGGTTCGAACTTAGGGCCTTGTGCTTGCTAGGTGAGTGCTCTACCACTGAACTAAATCCACAGCCCTAAAGCTTCTTCATTTCTGATAAATTACACCCACGCTACTAGTGTGCCAACCAGATAATGGTTACTAAGTTCTAAGGCCATCTTTTCCTCCTACTGCAAATACTTACTACAATTAAATAAGAAAACACTTTGCAAATTGTGGAGCAAATTACAAATGTAAGATGATGGGAGTAGATTGATAAAAGACAGGAAATAGCAAAGACAACTCTGAGTTTTAAGCCAACTGGAAGAATTCTGGCCAAGGGTTAGAGGAGTCAGGAAGATCTCATTTAAGAAAAATGTCGATGGGGTGTGGGATAACAAGCATGGAAATCAGTTTGAAAAATAATTCAGTCTTGAAACCATAATTTCCTTGTTGTGTACACATGGTTGAATGATATTTCTGAATGTCGGTGTACAGTAAGGAAAGAGATTATAGAATATGGGAAAAGATACGATTGGAAGATGTGAGAAAGAAGAGGTATCATTGAAAGATCACCTTCTATTACCTCGTCATAGACACATTACTTGTCCAGTCTGAGCTGTAACAGTTTATATATCTTCATGACTGATGGTCATGGTTTATTGAATTTCCTAAGTATTGTCCTGGTTGGAAATTATGGAAGCATCGCATATGTGCACAAGGATTATGAGCACCCATTCTGTGGGTGGTGGGAGATACTTATCTATGATTTATTAGGGTTCTGCATCAAGACATTTAGAATGTAGGGCAACTTGAGAGAGACCATGAAGTTTATAAAAGATGAAAGGAGGAAGAAGAGAGAGAGTCCGCAACTGAGTATCTACACAAAATTTGTTGCTGCCTTGGCTTCACAGTCAGCTTTGATATCTGGGCATTTATGCAGCTCAAGAGAAGATGTGGATCGGTAGGTTATAGGGACCAATATTTTCACAAAGATAATTGATCTATTGGATATAATAATAAGTGGTTTTCCCTGATGGATAATAATGGCCTAATTTTAAAAGAAATGTACGATTGGTTTAAGACACTTGTGTACCTGATTATGTCATGATGATATTCTGGTGATGTTTTATCTAAAGGATGCTTCAAATAATGACCTCAAATACTAAAACAGGTTAATAAGTTTTCATGTTTTTCCTTCCCATAAATCACTGGTTCTTTTGCCTTTAGGGCACTTTTATTTTCCTTCTTAGATTTTAAAGTACTTAGTGTTAAAATCTGGACATTTTAACATTTGATTTGCAATCATTTAAACTCCAAACCAACAGAGATATCTTTCTAACATTGATTTACTCTCAGAGGGTCATTCATAAACATATTCATTACAGACACACTCCACAAATATTCAATAATACATCAATCACTGCACTGTTTACACTAAGAGACACAATTGAAATTGAACAATATAATTCAATAAAATTACTGGTCTTTTTATTTATTTGGCTAAACCCTAGTTGCTCAGTCACTGTAAACAGATTCATTGAAAACAATTCACTTTTCTGTTGTTTCAGGATTGATCCTCTCGAACACATGCTTACTCTTAATTCAGACAAAATATTTCATTTCTTTAAGTACATGGAAAGGAATTAGTGCCAGCTGAATGCAATAAGGGATGAGGAAGGAAGACGCTCAATAAAAGAAAATCAAACCTGTTTACAAGTCTGGGATCTAAACACTTGTGAGGTTTGTGGTTTTGGAAACTATATTCAGATGTTAGAGGAGAAAATGATGAATGCTAGATAAACATGAGTTTAAAATGGCCTGGGTCAGATTCTTATTCCTCATTGCCCTCTAAGTATCTCTTTTAAACAAAAAGCCCCCCTTAATTTCAAAGAGATTCCACTCAGGCAAAAGATCAATAAACAGTGGAGGAAGAGAGAATTTCGGTGGTCCTCAGAACATCAAGATGTATCTATTGTACAGAAGACACAGGTAAAATGTGGAAGCATTCATAAAAGCAATTAATGCATTCAGTCGTTATGAGACACCAAATTATCATCTCATACAAGAGGTAGAACTTGGTTTCCTAAATCTGTTTTTTGTTTCTATTTCTTCCACTTTGAATATATGATACTGAAAATATGCTAACCCTGGCCCTCGGGAAAATTAGAAACAGAGGTTGGTAAAACATTAGGAAATTTTTTTACTTCAATTTAATATGTTGTATTTATTTAGAAAGTAAATAAAATCAATATAAATCTATTTTAGAATCATAAGGACGATCATCAACTAAGTAGTTACTGTTTTAGAGTTTCAGTGCCCTGTGGGAATATATATTTATTTGTTAACATTTGAAACTTGATAATTTTTTAAAAGAACGAGAACAACCAGGTTGGATCATTTTGGATCAATGCAACCTAAGTGAAGGGTTACTTGAGTATAGGAGCTTTTGAATTTGTTGGCTTTGGAATTCTGATGACTAAAAAGAAGAAGGCTGAAAGGAACTGGCATTTTAATTCTGTGTGGCTGAGCTTTTTAGTTACATTCAGACATTTCTATTTTTATTTCCTGCAGTAGAGCCTATTTCCAAGTAGGAAGCTGTGGAATTACTGCTCTCACTCCCAAATTTAGTGCAATCTCTTATAATACTAAGGTTAGGTCAGCCTTTTCCCTGTCCTCTGCATTAAATAGGTCAGATCTCATAACAAACAATAAGCATAAAGGATAAGAGATTTTAAGTGAAACATGGAATCAGTTTGAGTTGAATCAGAGTAGAATCAACTGCATAAAGTTCACACTGTGCTTTGGCCTGAGAACCTAGTTGGTTTCATCCCATAGTATTTAAGTTATTTTTTCTTTCCTTTTTCTTTTTTTCCATTACCCTGCTATGTTCAGATACTTAAAGGGTAGCTCTTCGTGTTTTATGCAATGGAAAAATTGTTGTTGAAGTCTTAGCCTTGAAAGGCATTGACTGTATCTAAAAACAAAACAAAACAAAAGCACCCTTTCACCCCACCTCCCATTGGTTGTTTGGAAACAACTATTTGATGCCAAGTTTCTGCTCCGCGTTTATCAGTCCATTTGGTGAGATCAGAATGTGCCTGAATAACTCTGAAGGTTTAAATATGTTGACTAAATTTTCACAGCTACCATTCCAGAAGGCCAGCTAACATCCTCACTGACTGTCAGCAGCGGCCAGGCTCTGCCTTTCTCACCATCATGACACATAGTGGAAATTTTCTGGCTTCCATACCTCATCATGCCTGCCTGGTATGTGTCACACTGAGGATATTGACAGGTCTGGCCTACCAACACACAGAATAGGCCCCACTAAATAAAACACAGCCCCTCAATTCACTCGTCATGATGCAGGAATTGAGTTTTTTATTTTGATCTTTTGGTCATTCATAGGTGTCATGTTTATGAGAGAAAACTGGGCATTATGGTTTTCATACACACTCTCATAATAATTTTAGTAAGCATTTGGGGAATTATACTCCATTGGTTTTGATTGCTTTCTTGAGTTTTATGTGTTCTTTCCAGTTCTCATTTACAATGGATCCTCTAATCCTTCATGACACAAAAAGAAGAATCTTTGATCTTGATAATTATTGAATAAGTCTTCTTACAGAATTGAATCGTGCCGTATTATTATTGTTACTCAGCAATTAGAAAATTTCACTGTCCAGTGAGAACTTTCAAATATGATAACATTCTGTTCCCTAACTGATGTTAATAATACCGTCTTCTTAGTATAGAATTATTTTCTGAAAGATGCCAAGTATTAATCTTGCAATTCATGGAGTGGTTACATTTATCTTCAAATAATGTAGAGTGTTTTGCCAGTTATTTATCTGGTTAGTTACATCTTTATCTGATGCCTATCACTGAAATACTTAAGGGCTTTGCAAGTGTGCTGTGTTAGCAGAAAATACTGTCCAAGGGAGAGAGAGTACTTTTTCTCACTTGACTACTTCCATAAAGCACCTATAGGAGCTACTATATGATCCACTGAATAATTATTAGAAGAAAAGAAGACATAGATCAACCAATCCACCCAAATTGTAGATACCGAATGTTTACTCTGTGAGGTTTCTGTTCAGGGTAACTTGGGAATTCTTTAAAAAAAGAGTCAAAGCTCAAAATGAATTTAGAATAAACATAAATTTTAAAAGTCTTGTATATGATTTTTAGTTTTTTTGTATCTCTTAAATGTCTTCTCTACATATAAAGTCCCTTGTCACCTTGTAGCAGTGCCATTTGGGGAAAAATTCCAGAGCTATGTGGAGAGTAATTATTGAACAAACACACATTATTAGATTTAGATAGTTCAATATGTAGTTATTCTGAAGATCAATTAAATATCACACCTGATGATTGAGAAACAGAGCAAATTATACTATGAGTGGTACGACTCAGATTCTCAAATTTTTTTTTCAGTGCTGGGCATTGAACCCAGAGCCTTTGTGCTAACCTACATTTCCCAGCCCCTTTCATTTCATTTTATTTTTTTACATGTTGATCTTACTAAGTCACTAAGTTGCCTGCAGTGGTCTCAAACTTGCTATTCTCCTGTCTCAGCCTTCTGAGTAACTGGGATTACAGGTATGCGCCACCACGTCTGGCTTCTCTTTTCTTTTTCTCATATTTTGTATAACTGTTATTAAAAATGTGCCAAGATAGTGATTGAACACCAGGCTATCAAATAATTATGTTTCAGTTGAAGATGTCTCAATAGGGCATTATGATAGCTACCTATCATGAGACAATGTATTTTAGTGCTTACACTATTTTGGTTTAAGGAACATTTAACAAACTTTATGTTCAATGGACAGTGTTAATATTTCTTTTCCATCATATATAGTTATTGGAGATTCTAGTGTCAGCTTGTCAACCTTCCATCCAATTTATCAGGAAATGGTTGCAAAGAAGGAATTGTCAAGTAGTTACCTTAATCCTTGTGGGAAGAGTGGCTTTTCTTTTGGGAAAGCTAGAAGAGACTTATTTAGGAAGAATAACGGAGAGTTGGCCTTTCTCCCCAATTTCTGCTTAAATTACTCATTACAGATGCTATTTTCATCTCTTAAATACTTCTTCACCTTTTCAAAGACTGAGTTTAATTCTGTGGGATTTCCCCATATGCAAGTGTCATTTCAATTCAAGGCTCATTAAGGGTGTTTAAGTATCTATTCTGGAAAAGCTCTTCTCCTAATATTATTAAAAGGAGCTCTTTGTAAAGTTTCATGGGTTCAGATTTTGAAAATAGTTAAAATGCATGTATATTCTATGATCTCCACCTAGGGTGGTCGTTCGAATCCCAGGGCAGAGAACTAAACTCTATGTATGTACATTTTTATACACATACAGAATTAAAATATAGTTAAGAAATGGGTTGAGAAGATAAACCATGTCCTCATGTGCAAAGCCCCACATAAATAAAAATACTGATTGGTTTATGCTTGGAAAGTAATTACTTCATACTCACTTTTTTCCCTGAGCACAAAATGGAAGCTCAATTTAAAAAATATAATTATTTGAAATACATACAAGTGCTTTATACATAAATAAATACTGAAACTCTGCTCTTAAATAAGCCAGTTAATTTATCTGATTACAATGTCCTCATCTGCAAAAGTAAGGGGTTAGACTACATATCTTTTAGGTGTCTCCGAGTTCCAATATTTAATGGTTCTGTGACTCATTTTAGGTAACTCATCAGATCTTAATTTATGAATTTAAAGTTACATATTTGCATTAGGCATTTCTTAAAATGGTTTCACAACATTGTTTTGTTAGTACTTGCTTAGTATTTAGAGATTAAAGGTAGAGAAGGATAGACAACAGGCAGAAATCAGAAATAGTTCTTGATTCTCAAAGAAAAGGTAAGAAAAAGAAAAGCCACTGTACATTGTTGTGTTAATTTGGTGTTGTAGAAGTTTTGGGTGCTAGTTCTTGAATTTTTCTAAGAGCTTTAAAATAGATACTGGTATTAATACCCACTTCATGCTGGTTGGTAAACTATGGCTCAGAGAAATTGAAGATTTATAGCATTAGGAAGTAATACAGCTGGAGTTTGGGGGTTTGAGTGATCACTTACATGTTCTGTACAGATCAAAATGCAGTTTGTTTTTCAGGGTGGTACAGCAAAGAGAAATATGGACCAAAGGGCTGAGTAGCACTTAAGGCTTAAATCTGCTGACTCCGTCCTGTTTAGTAATACAACAATGCTAATAATAAAATATTGACTGTGTAAAAAAGATCCAAATTTAAAGAAAAATCCATTATTGTCTTTTTTATAGCACAGAACTACTTTCACAAGGTTGATATTCATAAAATATTTACCTTCTACAAGAGATCACCTGAAGAAATGTTATTTGTAAAAGGTTTATGTTTTTCTTCAGATTCATTAATGACTACTGAGCACTTTGTGTTCAGCTCTGCAAAGTCAAGGATAATTTACTCCTAGTCATATAATAACTGAGGATCTATCAAATATTTATTATTAGATTTAAGCAATGGAGAGAAGGAAGAATCAATCTATTTTTTAAAGAAGAAAAGTACAATTAATTCTTTTTGGGGAGATAAGAATTTTCAAAACTATTATAAATAGAAGGACCCATCTCAGCTTGATTACTTCAAAAAAGCTTCCTGCAACCTCCCACCAAGTAGATAAGCAATTAGTATAATCACAGCAATAAGTCAAAGACACTTACAGCCTTGAGCTTCCCAAGCAGGTGGGAAGTGAAAGTATGAAGCCAGCCAGCCGGCCTGTTAAATTGGTGTGAGGACAGGAGCTCCAGGAATACGAGTCAAAGACACTCGCTGTTCAAACTTGTGTTGCGACTTTTCCTCTTGGCATCGCTCCTAGGCTATTCCAGTTGGACACACACAGACATGTATGCACATATTTAATCAAATTTTATTTGGTAAAAAGGCAAAACATCTAAGATTGGCTTCTTTTTCATATCAAGGTTAAATAAAGGGCACTGAACAAGTAAAGCTGTGCCGAAAAGAACGGTGGCCAAGGCAGGGATATTCTTATGCCCCAAACAGTCATACAGATGGAAGTCTGACCAGTGAAACCATAAAGCATCAAGTCTGACTGTGAGTCAATCTGTCAGCACAAGTACAAGGTGACTCGGGGAAAGACTGCATTTTGTTTCCTGATAAATACTCAGAGTTCTAGTACATTCATGTGTATTAGATATTGTTGGCAAGAAAGAATAAAAAATCCTCCATCTATGAAGAATGAATTTTGAACAACTATTCGCTAAAAACCGGAAAATAAGAAGAACCAAGTGAATTGATTTTTTAAAATTAAAATTAAAATTAAATGCCTTATATCTATGCTTCAGTTTGAAATATCAGCATATTATTTGTACATCATCTGCTACTGAGTCGATTCAGCACGCAGAGAATTGTTTGCCAGTCATGTGATTTTTTGGTATGTTTTTCCAGTGTTTTAAATTTAAAATTTGCTTTAGGTCTCATCTGTGTATTCAATTAAGGGCCACTTTAAGTTGCTAGGTTATTGATCTGTTTGGATCTTCTACGTGTAGAGAAATTTTTAAAAAATGAGAAGTAGGGAGCAAAAGTCTTCCTTACGTTGCCATGGATTTTTAACACCTAGTAAGTCTAGACGGAGACTTATTGTTCCAGTTACGACAGACTTGATTTTTCACTAATTTGGAAGTTCCTTGGCTGTTTCCAAGTGCTGCTTTCCTTTGCTCTCCCATTCAAGAAATTTACCAGCTTCTGGGCAAAATGTTAATTTTAACTCTTCATCAAACTCTGATGAGATGTTAAAAAAAGAATGGATGTAGCAAAATACCATTAAAGAGTAAATAATAGGCTCTTTTATTGTTCTTCATTGTGAATATGAATTCTTTTGTGGTCAAAAGAAATCTGATTTTTCTATTTCAATGATGTAGATGCCTAGGCTGTGTTCTCAGAAAATAGTATTTTATAGCTCTGTAAGACTTTGCTTGCTGAGCAATGATTTTAAGAAGGGAGTTTATTAGTATCAGTGATCAGTATCAAGACAAAAGATCAAAATGCAAAAAGAATCAGGACAAAAGAAGATTGGTCTCTGATAGTGAAAATTACCCTGAAACTGGATATATGGAAAGTTGAGACGAGCAGGAAGAGAAGAAGCTTCAGAGGCAGAAATTCAAGGTCAAAGGTCGCTGCCACATAGAAATCTGAATCGGCTGCCAGAGATAACTGCAAACCTTGACTTCATCTTTCATTATTGCCAAAAAGAAAATAATGTTATAAATATTTGAACATACAAGTTATCATTGATGCCATAACACAATGATGCACCCGATTAAAGAAATTCAGTTGCACTTTATCTGTATCAATATATTATCACATGATTTTCAAGTGATGAAATTTGGCTTATGCTGAAGAATAGCACACTTTCACGTAACGTGGGTGTTTTCTGCTGTTCCTCCCACCCCAGCTCCTATGCTGGAGTCTTCACCTTCCGTATCTCAGAATGTGACTCTGTTTGGAGGTAAGGTCTATAAGGAGGTAACAACTTTCAAATGAGCTCAACAGGGGACACCTAACCCAATATGCCTTCTGTCCTTGTTAGAAAAAGAAATATATACATACAGAGACCCAGACAATGACCTGTGAAGAACTGGAGAAAGGTGGCTTTTCACTAGCTAAGGAGAGAGGCCGCAGAAGAAGCCAACATCACACTTGATTTTGGACTTCCAGGCCTCAGAAATACAAGGAAATAAATTCCTGATGGTTAAGCCATCTACTCTCTGGTATTTTGTTACTGCAAGCCTAGAAAACGAATGCCGTGGTATATTTTGTTCAAAGGTCATTAGAAGGAAGAAATCCCTACAGAACATTAAACACTGCTGAGTCCTTTGAGGGAGACAGATTTCACCCGGCCCAAGTCCCCATGTGGCAAAGGAACTTAATGAGGGCCCACATTCTTCATCCCTTGCAAACCACTTTTGAGGGTAAAACAATGATCACCCTGAGAAATGTTGGAGGAAATTTTAAAAAAAATTAACAAGGCTATTGGGTAAAGGATAGTGGTGAGGCAGGGAGAAAAAAAAAACAAAACAAAAACAACAACTCTGTAATGAGGTATGTGCTGTGATTGATCAATGACATCTACCCTGAGTAAGGGATGATGAGTGGCCAGCCATATGCATGTGTTGGTCCAGAATTAGGTGGCAGATTTTGCTTAGTAATAGTGTCTTTTGGGTGTACATCAGTGAACATGAGTCGTTAATCTGGACACCTTAGAATCAGAGTTATTACAATTAACCCACTCATTCTTTATTTGACCAAATAAAGAAGTTTTGATATAAATGAACATTATAAGATATTGATACAATGTGTCAAACAGTATGCACATTAATTTTTTTCTTGAGTGAGGCAGGAGGAAGAATCCTGTAGTTACTGCAGTCTAGCAGATGAGTTCTTTCCACAAAAATGATAAAACTAGATATAGTTGCTAGATGATAAAACTAGATACTTGAAGTGACGTCTGCATTTTTCATCATTTAGATCTCAGAGTCTTTTGATATTTAATGAAGAGCACAGTATGATGGTTATTACACTCACCATCTCTTTTGGATCCCGAGGGAGGGAAAACCATAATATTCCTACCTATTCCCTGATATTGCTTGCATTCTCATCCTCCTTGGCTTTTGGAAATATAATACAAAGATAGATATGTCATCTCATTCTTTATTTTTTTTTCATGTCGATGCACGTTTGTGGTTAGAGTTAAAACCGGGCCCCTAAATTCTCCCAACTTGATCACTGAAGAGAAGCGCAAAATCTGAATGGAATTTTTTCACTGTGGCCTGCACATAAGCTTCTTATGCAGATGGACAGGCGGCCCAGAGAATTGGAGTCGGTTCTCTCCGCTCTGGGGTCACGCTGTCAGATTGATGCTGACCAGCGAGGGACACTTAGCTACTATCTGGGCAGTGTTCTGAGGGGAGGAAGGAAGCCGCATAACCTGATTAAGTACCAGGACATCATTTTTAAAGGGATGCTCTGTTCGATTCAAACCGTGTTCCTTTCTAGGAACATGCCAATTATTGGCCAATCAATATTCTTTGTAACATCATCCAAATCTTCAATGTGCAGTGCTATTTTTCACATTGAATCTACAATAGGAGACCTGTTATTCTGCTGAATATTCCGAAAGTAGAGACATTAAGATGACTAAAAAAGCAGCACAGAGATGGCTCAGGAAATGTTACACAGTATCAGGGGAACTATTCCCATTACCATAGGCTACACTGCATTTTATTTTTAATTTTAAAAATTTAATTCCTTTGTTATTGAACACTCGATATGGTTGGTACTTTTTAAGCAAGTATTTTTCCTATCCTGAGGTTATTAGTCACAAATTAATCTGTCACAATAATTTATCAGTGTGTCTTTTCTTCTGTGAATGTCAGGTCATTTTTCAATGGCTCTTTGAAAATTATTCCTGTCCTCATTTTACAGATGGTGATACTAAGGCAGAAAATGGTAAGGTAATTTACTCGCAGTTTCTCAGAAATCTATACTCTGTCAACTTCAAATTACAAATCATAGTGCACACTGGGGCATATGTTGGGCTTCCTTTTGATTAATAGGGAGGAGGCTGAGCTTGATGACCTCTGCAGGAGGCTTCTAGCTCTACAGTAGTAGGATCTTAATTCTGACGAATGGTCCTCATGGTAACTAGAACCAATCTATTCCCCTGCACTTTGCTTCAAGATTTAAAACAAAGCACACACTCATACAAAATGATATTTTTCCTCGGCGCTAATTTGTCGGGAAGGAAAACTATTTCTGCTAAGCATTATTGTATTCTGATTTATTTGTGACTGTGGGTTGGTGGAAGGACCTATTTCATTTACACATTTGTTTGGGAACCCTACAGAGATTTTGGAGTGGGGGAGGGACACAGCGGGAAGTATAGTTCCAGTTCAGTGAATGACATGTTTATACTGGACAAAATAACACAGGTTCTTCTGAGCTTCCAGTGGGGGCCCCAGCTGATGGTACTCCCAAAAGAACCTTCAGATTTTTACCAAGACTAATTAAACAAGTTGCATATTTCCCTGTAGGTCTCTGTGAATTAGGTGTGAATTAAAAAAAAAATTAATTAACAAAGTGATTTTGCATAGTCTTATTTGTTAAATTCATTATTTTAGTTTTAGTACTTTGATGCTTGGTACATTGGACAAACAATAATTTCCTCTGGTTGTAGCTAGATAAGAAGAACAGATACTTTACTTTTTCATTATTATTGCTTCTGAACGATAAAGGCATGCATTAAAGGAAATAGATGTTTCTATGAATGCAAACGGCCAGCAGTCACTGCATATGATCTTGTCCTAAGCATCAAGGTTGTGTTTTCTCTTGAGGTCTGTTACTCAGCCTGAAAGCCTTGTAGAAGTCTGATATGAATGTGGAGGAGCGAACCCCAGGGTTCAGGAGTGGTTTCTTTTCACTTACTGCTGTCTTAATTTCTCTTGCTCATCCGACCAAAGTTTAGCATCTGGTCTAATTTTTAGTTTAGGAAAATGCAAAAGATCTAGAAGATGGTTTGAGTTTATATACATTTAAACGTTTTGAAATTTTGTCAATGACTTGAAAGAAATGTTTTTTTAACAAGAGAAGATAAAAATACAAATGAAACTCTTTTATCATCGTTTAGGGAACTATGGAACTACAGTGGTAGAGTGAGTCCGTCACACAAAGTAAACTGCAAACTCACATATAAAAGAAAGAAAATTTCATCTGAAGAGTGTGTGATTCATTGATAGGCCATGTATTTTCCACTCATCACATTCTCCCCTCTTTGGAACCCTTTCTGTAGATACAGAAGTATATATGACATTTATTCAGGCTGATCTAACACGTACTTTCCTTAATGAGAGCTAAAGAATATAAGCGGTTGACACACGTGACCCCTTCATCCCAGTGGGTCACCTGAGGGTACAGTTAAACTATGAAATCCTGCTGAAGTCACGGCTGCTGAAAAAATAAACTTAATGGAAGAGAGAACTTGTCTATAAAATGTGGGCCTCTACACTGTTTCGTATGTAGACTGTGTGTTCTTGACGAATGTTCTGCTGAATACTTACACAGTTCAAACCCTGATGCTTCCAGCATTTGCCAATCCCTAGAGGATTGTGGTACCTTAGTTTGGGAGCCCTGGTATTCTGTGTTTTCATGGGAAAGAAACACTAAGTTAATGTTTATGAAAGCTTTAAAATTTGTTTAATTTCAAAGAGATGGAAAAAAAATCTGACTATGAAATCATATGTACAATGTAGTTAAATGCCACCTACAAGTTGTCCTCCAAGTTCATATAATATTATAGAAAACTCAGGAATTACGTTTTTTCTTTTTTCACAGATTCAGTACACTGTAGGTTTTGGTTTGTTAATATAAAACAGAAATTCAGGGAAGTATGCTTTTATAAATCATAGAAGAGACCAGAAAATGTTTGTAAATTGAGACAGATAACTGAGTAGAGGAATAACGAAAGTAAAATTTGATGAAATGGACCATAGTCTTGGAGGAGATAAATAATGGAAACAGGAGATTGGTCATTAAAATTATATCATCTGCAATAGGGTGGAGAAGTCCTCTTAAATTCATTAAGTTGTTTTTTCTTTTTTTTTTTCTCAAAGAACTTTTTCATTCAGACTCTTAAATATTGTTTATATGCTGGTGATAGAGTCTTTAAAATTTTTTAATGTAATACAAGTAGATATTAGAAAGAATATACACAATGCATTCTTGCTTCTATGAAAAAATAGAGCAAAATTTCATAACAAAATAGTGAATAATGGTAGTTAATACACAGTGTATCATCATCTTAAAAAAATGACCAAAGTGTTAATCAGATTATGTCAAAGACAAAAAACTCTCTCTTACAAAGAAGAAACAAATATTTGTTTCAAGTATACTTTAAAATATATGCTGATTTGTTTCATCTATATTTCTACTTTCTTTTTACTCATTGATAAAGTTGCTTTTTAAATGGAAGGAACATGTACTTCCCTAGTATAATCCTGAAGTATGCTGAATTACCCTATAATTTGTGATGATTATAGATGTGCATAATTGGTGAAATGCATTTCTGGGAGATCTTGAAATATCTTTGTTTATTGATATATTAGTCTTTGGATTTACTTCAATGCAATTCTGTGTCCATGACTTTTGTGTATATATTGTTGGCAAAATGGGGATTAGGAATTAGACAGAAAACAGAAAGCAAGTACTGATCATTAGTTGGATGGTTTTCCTTTGTTTTCAGACTTCCAAATAGACTCTTGATGCACTTATCAGAATAATTGGAGGTGGAAGGGAGCATGTCTTTATTGGCAGGTTGTAGAGCAGCAGTTGTTACTTGAAGTGAAGAGTAATGAGAGATCAGCACCAAGGTCTAGGGTCAGTGACTGTCCTTTGGGTGAGCACTGTGTCACAGCAGGGCTTTGTGTCTGTGCTGGATCTTTTTGTCGTTGCTAGAAGGAGGTTCCCAACAGGAGCTCCTTGACCATTGCTTGAGTGTCATCCTGCAATATCGATGGTTGTCCATGTCTCAAGCTTTTGTCGGCTCTGACAAAATCTTTCTCTTTCCATTGTGTCTTTTGGCACCTAAGTGAGGTCCTTGATGGACTCAATGAGCACTTATTCTTCCATGGTGTGGAAAGTGGTGACAACTCGACTGTCTTACACAATGACACATCAAGGATGCATTCAGTCCTCTTAGGAAGGCAAGTATAAAGATGTGTAGGTAGTCTAATGCAAATTTCAAAGCCTTTTCAAGGCTTTTCACTGACGACTAAACTCAGGGTTCAAATCGTAGTAAGTGATACCAACGAAACTATGGACTGGGTTTTGAAGGCTTGAAATGTATAGTTTAGAGATCATCTATTTAGAAAGTAATACAAAGTTACAGGGCTGGGGATTTAGCTTAGTGGTCAGAGTGCTTGCCTAGCAAGCCCAATGCCCTGAGTTCGATCCCCAGCACCACAAAAAAAAAAAAAGAGCAAAGTTACAAGTTCATAATTAGGTAATAACTTGAATATTTCTTTACGATGGGAAATTACAACCAATCACAAAATTTTAAAATCTCGAAAATACTACAAACTCAGAACATCTGGAAAAGAGTATATTTTTTCAGAATCTACAGCTCCAAACACTTCTATATTTTTGCTATGGAATTTTGATCACTTCTTTACATTACAAGAATTTAATATTTTCAGTAGAGACGCTCAGAGAAATATAATTCATTCTTGCTTCTAGCATGGTTAATACTTTCTAAAAAATTGAACATATAAATACTTAACTAAAATAAACTAAAAACAAATTCAAATTCTTGACAGTTTGTAGAAGTTTATTTTGGCTTCAAAGTCATCAGTGATAATATCTCGAACTTTTAAAAACTGTGGTCACACTTACAAACTGTGGTCACCAAGAGAAAACTATGTGGTATTTTTCTAATATGATCTTCATCCAAAATACTTATTTTTCATATTTCTGATACAGATTTGTACCTTATGTACAAGTGAGCTTGGCCTGTTTTTGCACCCTTCTGCTCTCTTGCCCTCTTTTGCCTTCTGCCTTCTGCCCTGGGTTGATGCAGGAAGAGGACCTTCTCCAGGCCAGTGCCAGGCTTTTGGACTTCCAGCTCCCAGATCCACAGAGCAAGCCAGCTCAGTCTGTGGTATTCTCGGACAACAGCAAAATGAAACAAACTAAGTCAGACACCATGTGGTTAAGTTGTGGTTATCTTTTAATTTGGTTTTGAAGAGTCTACTCAGACGTGGAGTTGATGAGGAAATGTGTGGAAGAAAGAAAGGAGACTAGATGAGAACAAAGGAGAAGAATCTTAAAGACTGCTGCATCATACGCATCCTGGTCATAAATGGTGTTGATTATGTTCAATGTCAGTTCTTCCTCCTGTAGAGTAGAGACAGTAAAGCTTTTTAGCCATCCCAGGGAGTCAAAGAGAGATTGAAACAAACTGCCTCAGGCTCCGAGCAAGGGAAGAAAAACAAGAACTAGTTCATTGCCTTGAAAATATACAATAAGCAAATAAGTAGTGGGTTTAAAAAACAGTGAAAGCTTTAAAATATTTTTATGAGCTTTCTAACTATACATCAGTCCTATCCTCAAGATACACTTATTTCATGAGTCAAATTTTCTCTAGAGATCTATTAGCTATGCCAACTAATTTCTTAATAAGCTTTGGAAATTAGCTTATTTCTTAATAACGCCTTAGAAAATGAGCAACCAACATATTTATCAAGTAAGGAGAGCATGCTGGGTAAATACTATATATATGTATATATTACTTAGGGCATTACTCTGATCTTTTATGAATACTGTCTGATAACTGGGAAGGAAATTCATATTTCTTTTCTTCATGTTTCTTAAGCCAAAGGCAGGATTTCTACTACCATTAAAGATTTATTAAATTCAAAATAAGGAAATTGCATGTTTAAAAAAGCAAGCCTTCTCTTTAGGCCTTCCACATTAAAATAACATTAAAAAGCATGAAAACAAAGCAAATTTAATTTGTTTCTGTAATTTCTCACTTCTTTATTCATACTCTTCTGTCTTCTATTAATTTTCACCAGAGCTAGATCAGGTTTTCTCTTAACTCTCAAATTCCCTCACTTTTGTTGGTTTAAGTGATACCCACAGGGGACATTTTTCAAAGTGGTATGCTAGGATTTAGCTGTGGGAGGCCCATTAATACACCACATAGAATTTTACTCTCCATAATGACATTTAAAGAGAGCTATTTGTTTTGACTGTGTTCTTTGTGTAGGCCTGAAGGTTGCCATAGTAAAACCCCCTAGGCAAATGTGCAGTCAGAAATTTCTGGGTTAAAGTGGCAGGGGATAAAGAAGACGACAATTCCAAAATATTTCATGAGCAAAAGCCTGATAAAAGGGAGGGTCTCTAGGGTCTATTTGGTTCCTATTTCCTTCCCTGAGAAAAGAGAACAAATAATTTCCATTCTCAGTTTCCCCCACCCCCCAAAACTTCGTACTTCAAATGCTTCCAAATTCTAAGCTTTCTGATTCTTTCTACAAGTTCTATCTTATGATAGTCAAGTTTTGATGATGAATAGTGTTTCTTGGCTCTGATAACCGGTGATCATGAAACTTAAATCTTCAGAGGTAATTAGGATAGAATTTGAAGTTAGAGAATTCTGCACTCAAATTCTTAAGTTGCTACTTCTGATCAGCTGTATAAACATGGGTAAGTCACTCAACTATTATGAGCTTCATTTTTCTTTCTCTGTAAAAAATAGACTAATGTATATTCTAGCAGAATTGCTATGAAAATTGCTTGAGATGAAGAAAAACCTTCCTAGCATAATTCTTGGTCCATGGTAAGCACAAATAAATGTGAGCTTCCCATCTGTTTTAAACTTCACTACCATTTTGGATAAAACAACCAAGGGGAGATGTGCATTGTCTTTTATTACAAAGGGTTTTTCGTAAAGTTCTATAAAAACAAGAAAACAATAGCCATTATGGTGGCTGTTGATACGCAGCTAAGTGAGTTTCATTTGACCCTGTTCAATCTCTTCTCTCTGAATTCTATCGGGAACATCCAAACAATGTAACATCCTCTTCTATTGTGGACGAATGTTCACATTATGTCGTGATGATTCATGCATTGGAAGGGAAATTGAATTAACTGAGGAGGGAAATAAAAAATTTAAGAATAAATTTAACAAGATCAATTCTTTTATAATTGGAACGCTTGCTCTCAGCCTTGAAAAATAGCAGTTAAAAAGGTGTTCATGGTCTGTGACTATCATTTGTAAAATGAAAACTAAGTTTCCTGCCTGAAGACTCAGCTGAAAATGACTTCTTTGAAGAGACTTTTCGTTCTAAAGACTCTCGTGGCACCTTTACAGCATGTTTTCTCCAATATTACTATTCTTGTCACTGCTCTCCTTTAAATTAACAGTATGGAAATGTGTCAAACACAGGAATTCTGACCTTTACTTTGTCTTTATCAAAACTGGTATTTTAAAAGTTTCTACAAATTAACATAATGTGCTTTACAGCTTTGTGGAATTTGACAGACCTTATGTTAGTGCTTGTTAATCATGTAACTCTCTTCAAACCATTTAACATTTTCAGCCTCGGTTTCTTCATCTGTCAAATGGGATAACAGTCCACTCATTTTAGTTTTTGAAGGATGAATGTGCTGATATTTGTTGAAATTTTGTTATGTGTTGGTGTGGTAGCCAGATTCCAAAGCTGACCAGCAGTGAATTATGATGTTTCCTGTAATTGACACCCATCAGTAGTCCCAACCCATAGTGAACATAACATGAATGGTCTTTGTGATTGACTTAGACTGACTAATACTTTTAAAGGTAGATAACAATTAAGGGAGCATTTTAGAAATAGGCCATTAGCAAAAGCCATGGGGTAATTTTGTACATGTCCATGGCATAATAAGAAGACCACGTACAGGAAAGCATTTTGGAAAATAAAAGAAACAAAACCTGATATAGCAAAGGTGGCAGAGTAGCACTGTACCAGGTCTTGACTTAAACCCTAAGGAAGCTTGAAAGCATTGACTGCTGTGTTTTTAGGAGCCCCCGGCTGCCATGTGAGAAGTCTGACTATTCTACTGGAGAAATTATCTGGAGAGACAGGGGCAGCCAATCATGGGAAGAAGGGTCTTGGGAATGTGTGAAGACAGTGAGAGAGGCCAACCCATCCCGAAAGCTGTGCCAGCGTTCCAGTTATAGGCGGTCTTGCAGCAACCCTTGAGCCTCAGCGTTGAACCTCATCTGCTACCTGCCTGCCACTTCAGTGCAGAGCCGGGCAAGGACAGCAGAGAAACACCAGGGAACCCACAGCAACGTTTAGAAATAAGATGACTGTGGTTGAGAACAATTAAATGTTGTGAGAGTTTATTGCAAAACAGTGTAAAAAGAAGTCCAGAGGGGTACTTAGCTTATTTCTTCCTTTTCTTTTTCTTCCTTTTTCTCCTCCGGTGGTCCTGTCTCCCAGTGACTGTGAATGGTCCTCTCCTGCCCCCGCCTCTACACTCTTTATGGAGAGCTCGCTTATTCTCATGGCCTCAGGGAGTATCTCCAGTCATGATTCCACGATTATTTTTCTATTCACGCCCTTTCAGCAGTATTATGAGACTACACCTCCATCAGCTTTCTTTTCCTTAAACTTTTCTTCATAATCACACCGTTACTCTGTTCAGGGATTTCTATAACCATCCATATAAGTTTCAAGGCCCCATGCTTTCTGGTGACAATCACCTATCACCTGTTTATTTTTGTCACTTCCCAGCATGCCGTCTTCTCTCCCATCAGTAGGTCTTTCCAGCATCCTATAAGCAACTACCTTTGTGTGTTTGCTGACAATACAATCTCGTCCTAAAATAGTGCTGTTGACTCTCAACTTCCTTTTATCTTTCAAATATTTATTATTCCCGCAGTTTTAAGTTGGGTTTCATGTCTTCTGTGAACTGTTTTCTATGTCTCTTCTACTGCTTTTCTTCATGACTGTGATTTTACAGGATTGGTGACATAATTTATGCCTCTTCATATTTTATATGTTGGCTAATGGGTGTGTATTATTGGCTAAAAGTCAATACAATTGCAGACTGGTTTAATATTGAAAATACTCTTGACCTTTTTATGATCATGCCCAACTCACGCGCAGATTATCATTTAGGAAAACATTTGGAGGTTGGAAATGGCAGTTTCATCTGACTTGTGTATAAAGTATAAGAAGGCTGAGGACAGGCGAAGCCCCCTTTTAGTGGGAAGATAAAAAGCGTGAAAAATGTCATGCAAGGCAAACAGCTTTGAACTTTGTAGATTCTGGAAGTTATCGAAAGATTTAACAGGAAAGTAAAAGCTAGTTTTACTCAGATTTGTATTTTTCTAAAATGAAATTGCTATTATTAGGAGATTAAAGGGGTATGTTTTGGTGGTAGATGATGTTGAAGAACATAAATGGGGTGCCAGTAAAGAGTTAGGAAGTTTAGAGCCATCATTAGGTCAGATGAGAGATAAGAAAAGCCTGAATAAGAGCAGTCAGAGTGTAGAAGGGAGACTGAAGAAACTTAGGAGAATTTTTTAGAGCGAGGAATTTTCAGATGTGGTGACCAATTGGCTAAGAGAAAGAGAATCACTATGACTCCTAGATTTCTGACTTGGAAAGAGGTGGTACTTACTCCAAGTTAGGGAACACAGGAAATGGAAAGGTGGATGATCAATTACTGTTTTAGATGTCTTGCACTAGACTTCATTTGCTGAATATAAAAGTGGGACTATCTGGAGGTTTATGGAAATACAGGTTTGCAGCCCAAGAGAGTCAGGTTTGCCTTAAGGATCTGGACTTTGAATCTTTACCATACATATGGTAAAGGAAATTTTTAGAATAAATTAAATCTTTCTCAGAGAGTTTGAACTGAAAACAGATGGTTGAAGACTTAAATTTTGAAGATGTATGGAGAAAAATTGAGGAATATTGATTACATGTGATCAGGAGAGAGTGATTCTATAGAATGCAGGAGAAGCCACTCCCAAGAACTTGGTAGTTGCCAGGTGTTAAATGCCCAGAGAGACCAAAAGGAAGTTCTGACTTAAAACACACAATAGATTTCATTTGACTACACTTAACTTTATCAAAAGTGCAATTTTATTCTCAGGGATAAAGAGTGAATGGGGAGGAAAATGTAAAGTAGGGCTGTAAAGGACACAAAAGAAGTAGATTAGTAATAAAGGTAAACATAACACAACAGGAGTTTTATTTATTTACATATTTTAAGATTATTTAAGAATGATTTGAGTAAGTGCATTTAAGGAAATGTAATTTGTGGAGTCAGAGACAGACAAATAGAGATGGAGATGAGAGACAAAGAGAGAAAGAGACAGAAATATACAGAAAAATTTATAATTTCTAAAATTGAATTCAAATTCCTTCTTTACGTGACCTGCATTTAAATTCATAGTATTTGAATAATTAACATCAATAATTGCCTTTTATATTTGCTGTATTAAGAAATTTGTTCTAATTTAAACATTTGTCTTTTTTTTTTTTTTTTTTTTTTTGTGGTGCCGGGGATTGAACTCAGGGCCTTGTGCTTGCAAGGCAAGCACTCTAATCACTGAGCTAAACCCCCAGCCCCTAAACATTTGTCTTTTAGCTAAAAATGTTTGTTTTTGAATGTATTTCTTTTAATTAGGCCAAAGAACACGAGATCCCATAGAATCATAAAAGTTTAAGGAAGCAGATCAAAAATATATTTTCCCTAAATTTGATTTGTTTTTACAACTACCCAGTGCTGAAACGAGATTGGCCATTAGTGCATACATAGTTATCAATTAACTTATTTTTCATACTGTTTATTTGTCCCACTAAAGGTACTAAAATGATATATTTTCACTTTCCATACTGAAATCCAAATAAATTATTGGAAAATGTAGAAATGAGTAAAAAAATAAATGTAATGATATTTAATTTAATATTAATCAATATTGACCAATATGTCAGATTTCTCAGGAAAAATAAAATTTTTACTGATAAAAATGCTGAAATGCTAAAAATGCTGAAAGAAGAGATAATACAAAAGTTTTTATCCTGTGAAAAATCTAATAAAGTCGTTGCTGTCATTTGGATCAATAACTCCCTCCCAAAGGACCATGTGTTAAAGGGTTGGCCCCCGACCTGTGAGGCTCTTGGGAACCGGTGCGAATGTTAAGAGGTGAGGAGTAGTTAAGTCATCTGGGAATGTGCCTTTGTAGAGTATATTGGGCACCGGCCCCTCTTCTTTCTCATTTTGTCACTTCCAACTACCATCAGGTGAGCAGTTTGCTCCATCATGTGCTTCCTTCCATGGTATACTGCCTCACCACAGGCCCAAAAGTAACAGATTCCCCTCGGCCATGGACTGAACCCTCTAAAACTAGGAGACAAAATACCTGAGCTAATCTACTTATAAGAGGAAGGGTTTATTTCTACTCTCACACTAACCTATAAAGTAGCAGTAACTGGACTACAGTCCCTAAGTAATTGATATTGGGGGGAAAGTTGCCCTTCTTTTACCAAACAAAATTCAAAACCTTCGTAGTTTAAGCCTGGCTTTTTTTTGGCTCAGGGGGCTGCCATTGTTAGCTAAGTGTCTGTTGCTCCTCTGTTCCTCTTAGTTTATCTGAGGGGACAAAATTAAAGGATATCGAATGAAGGTGATGTACCTATTTGTTTTCTAGAAAGCAGCCATGCAACTTATAAAGCAAATAGGAAATGAGATTATTACAAATTGAAATAACTTCTTTTTTTTCATGTTGAAAGGTAGATTTGTACTTGGAAGGCAGCTAGGGGTGTGTGTGTGTGTGTGTGTGTGTGTGTGTGTGTGTGTGTGTGGTTGCATGGGAGTATTTGTGTATTTTTTAAGAATTATGTTTCTCTGATATGAGAAACCATAAGTGTAAATAAGGACAAAGGGGTATAATAGATATTATATTAAAAAAAGAGATAGCATTCAAAAGAGATGAGAACTAGATAGGGAAAAGGGGATAAAGAATAAGGTTAAAAGAAGAGTAAGATGAAAGAAAAAAAATGGAAAAGTGTAAATAAACTTGTTGCAAATAGAGAGGGGTGGATGAATGGAAGGGAGGGGAGGGGAAGAGGGGGGAAAGCCAAGATACATCATGTACAGGTACAAAATAATCATGTTGATTATGATCATTATGTATATAATGTACCAATACATGTTCTTGGTAAAAATAAAAAAAATTCAAAAAAAAAGAATTATGTTTGGGCAGGCAATTAAACTAATAAAATTATGAGTTTAAAAATCACATTGATTGTGTGACATTCAATGTGGCCCTACTTAAAATGCTTCTACTTATCCCAAACTCTTCTGTGGGATGACATGGCTGTGTGAGTGTGGGTCTGGACTGAGGTTGGCATCCATATGAGCAACTCAGGATCAAAGCAACATTCTGAGCGACAACTGGGTGATGGACCTCGGGCAAGTCAGCCCCTATAGATAAGGGGTAGGTTGTCCCAAATGATGAAAAGAGAATCATGTGGTAGAAGATAGACAGTGAAAATTCTCTTTGAGAAATGTATGGATATGAGACTTGATGGCACAGCTAAGAAATGGTATAATCTCAGAATAAGAGTATAACTCCTTGTGGGATCATTGTCCTTGGAATAATGCACATGCTCTTTTTTTCTTATGTCATATATCATATTTCTACCTATTCAAATTCTTTCGAGACATCGTTAAAACTTTCTGTGGAAGAGCTGTGGACTGGAGCTATGTAATAGGAAGTTTCAAGTAGAACTGGGGGAAATACTGGAGAAGCAAACACTCAAAATACTGAGTTTCTAGAGCGGTGGTAACTAATATTGCAGCCAATGGATACTTGTGGCCCTGAGAATTTGAACTAAGGCTAACCCATCTCACTTAAGATGTTTTAAAGATAATGTATACAAGACTCAGGACAAAAAATAATAATGTATCATATTACTTTTAAAATTGACTATTTGGTGAAAAGCTTCATATTTGGTGTATATTAGTTCAAATATGATATTTTATTAAGGTGAACATTTACATTTTTAATGTAGCTACAAAAATGTATAACATTACATATATGACTCACATTGTATTCTTTTAGATGATGATCATCAAGACTGAAATTGGCCAGAAGAGAAGATTAGTCTACAAGGGAACAGAGAGAAATGAAAGATTACAGTTGAGTGGCAACTATAGAAGAGAGATATGACAAATTACTTAACAAACTTACTCTTTCTGCATGTTTACTGAAGGGAGGTAATAGAGTCGAACAGTGAATTGTGCCTATATGATTATTCAATTTTATAAACCAGTAAACTGAAGAATAGACAAATGCAAATTATAGAAAATTATCCAAGATTGGGTGAGTAATTTCTCTCTCAGTCAATTCTAATATTTATTTTATTTATGTTGGTAATGTTTCAGTCAATATTTATCTAATTATGCGATCAATCTCTTCTAATTATAAAGGAAACAAAAAAGTAGTCTTCTAGCCTACATTCCAGAAAAATATTGTTTTGTTACTATGATTTGAGAAAAAAATAATTTTCAAAGTTCTATAAAACCTATGGTGGGGTTGGGTATTTAGCTCAAGTGCTAGAGTGCTAGCAAGTACAGGGCCCTGAGTTCAATATCCAGCATCCCTCTTCAAAACAAACAAACAAACAAAAACAAAAGGCAAACTGATAGAGCAGTGTCACAGAAAATATTGCTACTACCAAATTTAAATAACGATCACTAAGCAATATCACAGCCATTAAACACAGGTGGCAGGTAGAGATTATAATTCAAGCTCCAAATTCTTAGGTTGCAAATTTCCACATCTATATTTATGGTTTATGCAGTCCAACTTCTTGAGATTTCTGTTAAGATCTTTGCCCACTTTTAAATGGGTTAGTTGTTTGCTTGTTGAATCTTAAGAGTTCATTGCATACTGTGGCTAGTAGTCCTTGATAAGTGCATTTTGCAAATATTTTCTTCCAGTCTCTGGCTTGTCTTCCCATTCACTTTACGTTGTCTTTTGGAAAATAAATTTTTAAAATATGATTTATCCATTTTATCCATGATATTTTTCATGAATCATGTATTTGATGTAACCTTTTTTATCATGTCAGTTACAACTTTATTTAGTGGTTGCCCTACAATTTGCAATATGCACGTAATAATTAATCTAATTCCACATTCATATAATACTATACTATTTCACAGGGAGCGTGAATAATTTATAATAACAAGATAATCCTAATTCCTTCTTTTTATACCTCATATCATTACTTTCAAAAGCTTTCTGTATTTGTAATCATACACAAGTGTGTATGTGCTATATAATATATAGCTAGTATTGATAATTCAATATGTTTTTACTGTCAATGTTTTAAACAAAATACTATATTTTGGATCAATTAGGCAAAGTAATTAAAACTAAAAACATTAGTATTTTTTTAAATTTTCCATCACTCTTTTCTGTTTTCTCTCTCCTTTTTCATGTAGTTTCAAATCTCTGACTTATGTTACTTTTCTTCTCCCTAATTTATTTTTAACATTTCAATTTTCATTTGTCTGAGAAAGTCTTGCTTTCTCCTTTATTTTGTAAACCATTTTCACAGAGTGAGAGTTCTAGGTTTTGTTTTCTTTTCATTTTCAATATTATAATCATCTTTCTTCTACCTAACATGGTTTCTGAGAATGATTCAGGTATTATTTCATTCTTTGTTTCTCATTTTCTGTGGTTGGAAAGTGATGTGCCTACACACACACACACACACACACACACACATGTGTATAAATAATGAGGTTTTTGTTTTGTTTTATTTTTTGCTTGTTTTGCCTTATTTTGTTTTGTTGAATTTGTATTTATCCTTAGTGTGCTCCAAGCTTCCTGGTCTGTGCACCGCTGTCAAATATCAACTTGGGGAAATTTTTGGTCATTACATTTTCAAATATTGCATCACTTCTTCTTTTTAATTTTTTCTCTGTCTTGTATTCTCATTATATATATTCTCCATTGCAATTATCCCACAGTTCTTGTATATTTGGTCCATTATTTAATTTGTTTGTTTTAGTTTTGATCTTTGTTCTCTCTGCTTTCCAGACTTTGAGGTTTCTACTGAGATTGTCAAGCTCAGAGATTCTTTTCTCAGCTATGTCCCATCAAATGTATTCTTTATTTCTTTCATTGTGTTTTTTATCTCTAGAATTTCTCTTTTTTAAATTTTATTTTAATGGTAGATTTTAGATGTACATAGTGATAGCATTCATCATAGAGGATTTGTACCTGTACATAACATATCTTGTTGCTTCTTTTTTTCCCATTCCCCTCCCCTTCCTTCACCCCCTCCTCCCTCCACTCCCTCATCCCTCCTTATTTACAAAAGTGTGTCTGATTTATTTCACTCAAGAGTATGGTCTCAAGATGCATCCATTTACCTAAAAAAGTCTCAAGCTTATCATTCTTTGTGGCAGAGTAGTACTCCATTGTATTAAAAAACCACATTTTCTTTATCCATTCCTTGGTTGATGTGCATTTGGGCTGTTTCCAAGATTAAACTATTACAAACTGTACTGCTATAAACACAGGTGTGCATATATCGCTGCAGTATGATGCTTTTAATTGTTTTTTGGGAAGATGCCAAGAAGGGGAATAGCTGGGTCAAATGAAACCTCTAGACCTAGTTCCTGAGGAATCTCCACACTGATTTCCATAGTGGTTGCACCAGTCTACATTCCCACCAACAGTGGAGAAGGGTTCCTTTTCCTCCACAGCCCCTCCAGCATTTGTTATTGGCTGATTTGTTGATAATAGCCATTCTTTGTGGAGTGAGGTGGAATCTCAGGGTTGTTTTAATTTGCATCTCTCGAATGACCAGTGATGCTGAACATTTTTGCATACGTTTATTTGCTGTGTCTACTTCTTCATCTGAGCATGTCTATTCATTTCAGTTGCCCACTTTTGGATAGAGTCTTTAAATTTGGGGGTCTGATTTTTTGGAGTTTTTTATATATTTGAGATGTTAGTCCTTTGTCAGAGGAATAGCTGTCAAAAATTTTTTCCCACTCTGTGGGTTGTCTCTTCTCTCTGTTGGTGGTTTCTTTTGCATATCTCTAGAATTTCTGTTTCAAAAAACTCCTTATAATTTCCATCTCTTTGCTTATACTGCCCATCTGTTCTTACATGCTGTCTACTTTTCCCCTTAGAACCCTTAGTATATAAGTTATACCCATCCTAAATCACCAATTGATACTTCCAACATTACAGCCATATATGTTTCAGGTGTTTATTCCATCTCTTCATATGGTGGATTTTTTTTTTTTTTTGGTTTCTTTTTTGTCATTTGGAAAGATTAGTGAATTTTTTTTTTTTTTTTGGATGGACAGGTGTTGCAAACAGTCTGTTAGTAAGCTAGGAGGCGGAGGGGAAGAATACTACCATTTTATGATCAGAATGATTTTCGTGAGCTTATGTTTTGCTTCTGAACTATGAATTTCAGAAGCATTCCCAACCCCGCCCTCTTGGGTGAGAGAAGAAGGCTAGAGTGTCTTAGAGTTAGGTATGTTCCTTTTCCCACATGAAATGCTAGAGCTGACTGGACCTGCATATTTCCCTTCTCCCAGGTTAGTTGTGTTCTATTAATAGCCTCTCAAGTTAGGTACAGTTAAATTCTCTTGAGGATAGACCTTTTTTTGTTGTTCTTTTTTTTCTTTTTAAGAAGCACTTACTATTCCGTTGTATTTAAAAATGGAGCCTTATATTTTCTCCTTGCTAGAAGTACAAAGGGACTTTTCTCCGATATTAATTATGAGAATCTGGTTATGCTCTTGAAAGTAACAAAAACTGCGGATTCTGCCTTATCATTGGGTGGTTTTTAATTCCAAGAGGTGTCCACTCTGTCTTCAGCAATTCCTCAGTTGCAGTTCTGGTCTTCCTACGAGGAGATTTCTGCTTATTAGCTTCTGCTCTAGTTAGCCCTGATGCCCTGTACTTGCCTTTTGCTCAAAACTTGAGGTCAGTGATTTTCCCTGTTATCACTCTTAGAGATTCCTGAAAAGTGATAGATATTTTTCACCCCACTCATTTTTTTCACTTGTCTTTAGAGTATTGATTTTTAAGCATTTTACATGCAGAACTAGGAATTGAAAATCCCAATTTGGCAAGTTTTTTGAAGCATTTTAATGTTTTATTTCAATTCTTTTACACAAATTTTAACTTACTTGTATATTACTTTTCTGAGACAAAACACAGTCATTTTACTTGAAATTGCTTATCACATCAGAGTTTTCAGAGTTATTACAATATTATGTGGGAAATAATCATATAAACTATACCATTTTATGGTTGCATCCTCTTTTGTTGTTTTGTTTTGTTTTTGAGACAGGGTCTCACTCTATAGTTCAGGCTGACCTTGAATTCATTATGTAGCCCAGGCTGACCTCGAACTCATGGCAACCCTCCTGCCTCTGCCTCCCAAGTGCTGGGATTACAGGCCTGCGTCACCACACCCAGCTGGTTGCAGCATTTTACTTCCAACAGTGAATATGTTGATTTTTCTTTATTTTTCCTAATTAAACTTTCTAGGCTTGTCTATTTTATCAGTGTTTATTCCCAGCCTTATAATTTCAAAATGCTAATTTTTATATATTGTTCATTTCTTAATCCTTGTTTTCTTTTTTATTTCATCTTTCTTGAACCTATTAAATAGAATTTATTTTTGGTAATTAAATAATTACTTTCATTTTACCTTTTCTTGTTCAATATGAAAGCATTCTGAGTTATGAGAAATATGTATGAATTCATCATAGCTTATTATAAATATTATGTTTTGATTTTCCCTCTCAATCTGGAATGTTAAAGGAAGTTTAAAGAAACCTGTCATGTTAGAGTTTTTATTTTGTTCTTGCTGTTGCTTTTATTGCTAATATTTGTTACTTTATTAGATTTTAGACAAAGATTGTTGTTGACATACTGTCTTCTTTCTGTGTATTTATTTGCCTTGTGAGTTTCTTTGTGTCTTAACGGGAGGGAAGTCTTTATAAATATTATAAAGGTTTCTTTAAGTGAAGTGATCTCTCATAACACAGGCCCTAATAAAAAATAGATCTATTAAAATCAAACTTATAAGCTATTCAGAGCATTATTTTTTTAGCCTTCTTATGTCTATTTCCCTTATGAACTGTTCATCCAGAAATCTCATTTTTAATCTCAGTTTGTATTCTTATCTTTTCATTATTCACATCTTGTTTCATGTGCTCTACATTTTATTGAATTTTAGCAGTCTAAAATTATTTAAAACATTTAGAAAATTATTTGTTGTGTTTTATCTTGCTTTTTCCCTGTTGAGCTTTATATCTCCTTCTGGCTCACATAGGCATTTTTCTATCTTCTCATATTTGAATATTAATACTTCTCTGTACTGAAGTGCTCTATGATATATTGTTCAGATTCTTCTTGAATTGTCACCCTGTTCCCTTGGATTATGTTATATTCATCTTCTCAGATACCATATAGGAAGACTGATTTGTAACATCAAATAGAGATTCTGCATCCTGAAAGAATTGAAAAGACATTGAAGGCAATGGATATTTCTGGCAAGTTTGAGTCTAGCGGACGTGCACGCGCATGCGTGTGTGTGTGTGTGCACGTGTGTGTTATAGAAATCTATTCATTTTACAACAGAGTATTTTTAGCCTGGTGAGGCTGTAATAATCTGGCTTTAGGCGCAGCTTCACACTGAGCTTTTAAGAAGAAAATCCTTCCTGTGGTGACTATCTAGTCCTGTGAGATCCTCTTTTCTTAAGGTAACATGGCTTGAGGGTCCCATTATTTTGACTTTTTAGGCCCTCATATCTGTCCATGTGTTTATTTATATTTGAATGTCATTTGTGGACAGTTTTAATTTTTTCCATGGAGGATTTACCTCTTAGCAGGATCTCTCTTACACATTTGTACATTTGTTGCAAATATTTGTAAATATTCTGCTATAGATAAGAAATTAGAACTCCATGACTTTAACAATTGATTTACTGATGGATATTGAACCCAACGTTGAGAGATTCAATCTTCTTCTTAGATTCTTGGAATTTGAGATGGCTAGAATTGCAAGACTATCAATCAAATTTCCTGGAGCTTAAATTCTCAGTACATGGCTGGGTCTTTCTAAGTATGATTCCAAATGGACACAGCACACCCCTGGCTAGTAGGATACTGTCTGATATTTATTTAGGATTCACCAATATATGTATATTTTGACCAGGTGACTTCTGTATTTACTGAGTCAGTTGGATTTCATCACTCAAAATATGCTCAAATATGCCAACATAGTTATATTTATAATTATGACATTTAATGAAGTATTAATATTAGGTGAATTACAGAAATTAATGTCATGAGTTCACAAAAGAAATTGCACTTGATCATCATTTTATCTGTTAATAACAATTATTCCTAATTTTGCAAATTTTGTCATAATATGTAGCCTGCCTGTTGGAGGGGAGTTGGAGTTTTCTTTACCTAATGTTGCTTAAATTGTAATAAATATGTGGCAGCCTCTAATCCTACCCATTAGTTTTTTTGTCTTAATAAGTATTTCTTAAGATCATCTGAGTTAGACATCTGCAACATAGGAATATATGACAAATGCACTCAAAGAGTGACATGAGTATTTGAGCATTATGTAGCTACATCATTCTGAACACAAACTATTCAATGAATAAATGGTTATACTTTTCTCAAGGGTTATATATATCAGAATCTGTCCTCTTAACTGACCTGCTTTTACCAGTGCTTCCTGATTTTCTGGGGTTCTCTATTCTTTCTACAATGTGTATAATTGATTGATGCCTTTAATATTCTGGGTGCTTATGGCTACTAATCTACTTTTGGATGTCTACCTTCTAAATGTGTACATCTAGTAGGTATTGATCTGCCTTACTTCTTCCAAATATACAAATATTCTTACATTTTAAATTATAAATTTTAATTAAACAATAATCAAATTACAGAAATATAAAAATGAAAATATTTAATCCTTTCATCAAAACTAGTTTTACTTTAGAAAAGTTAAATAAAATCAGACTGAATTCAGTGGAATTGAAACCATTGTAAACCATGGAAATTTTTTGCAAAATTTGAAAAAGATTTTTGTAGTTAGATAAAACTGAAATTGGGGGAGAGTTTTATTGTGAAAAAAAGATGATTAGAATTTCAATTAGTAGATTTATACACAAAGAAAAGAGAGTGTCTTTATGATAAAATAGTGATGAAACATTGCAGATTTATACGTTCTAAATTAAGGAGTATCTCTGTAATTTTTATGATTCTAAATTGTCAATGTTTTAAAATTGTTTGAATAATTTTCCAATTCTATTTTTACCACATTTTATGAAACATCATTAACTTTATTTAACAGAGTTCCACACTTTTTCTTGTTTTCTTTCTCACCTATTTTCTATATTATTTATTCTCCAGCACAACTTTCTTTGTCCTTTAATAGTCAATGCCTAGAAATAGGCAAATTATTTTAATGACAAATAATACAAAGTACCACGAACTCCTACATGCTTTTTTTTTTGTTTAAATTAGCATGACTGAATAAAAGAAATTCATTTCTTACTGGAGGCAGTGTAAAGTAGATTTTTTTTTAGGAGAAGGAAGGTAGAGTGATTATGGGAATATGTTGAAAATCAAGTTATCTGGATTCAAATCCTGGCATGGCCAAGTCTTTAAATGAATGACTGTGGTTAATTTATTGCAGTTCTCTGTCCCTCTTTGAGTTTCCCTCTGTCTAGAATGAGAAAAGATATATTGTCTGCTTCATATGACTATTGTGAATATTCAATAAGTTAATATAGGTTAAGCCTTTTGTAATACTGTCTTATTGTCATTAGCTCACAGACATCTACAAGTGTCCCAGAACATGTATTACTTATGTGTTCAGATTTCAACAATTAAACATAAAACGTACAGTACTCACAATGTTTCTTCTTTCATATATACACTTCATCATCATACTTCTGATGTTTTATTAATTTCTTTGAAAGCCACAGATGTGTGCGTGTTAAATACAGGAGAAATTCAGTGAGGAAGGAGTACTCTGTGTGTAGAAAGCTGTCTGATAGGCTGCTGAATCCACCTTCCTCAGTGGGAGGAGGGGCCAACTCAGTGGCTGGATGATCAAATGTAGCAGTTCAGTGGTTCAATTCAGACCTGACAGGCTTCAAAAACTGTATGCAAATTGATCTCCCAGTGGCGAGGGTAATTAACATGAGTTTGTCGTGAGGATCTGTTCTCTCCATTCTTCTTCATGATTCTTTTAGTCATTTAGCAGTCTGTAACTACTTAATACACTCTTAGAGCAAATATAAAATTACCTTACTCTTGCATATAAAATAAGACCTCCACTCTCTTCAGAGTGCTCTTTGCTTAGTTGATATGCTAAGGTTGGCACAGCAGTCAGAGATGCAGGAAAACTAGATACACACAAAACAGCCATTTTCATTCAGATACTTACTGGGACTGATTACTCTTGATCTTGGTGTTGCAGACTTACTCATGAGTTCATTATTAATATTTCTTCTTGGCCCACTAGTAATAAAGTGTGTATATGTGTGTAAAGACCTGATTAAGTGGGCATGTTCCATGTTCAAACAACATTGCCCATTCAAAACTTCAGTAGGGGCATTTCTGTGAAAAAGGTGCACTGGCGCTCGCTACTTCAACAACAGGAGACGGCTCTGCTATATTTTACAGTCAATATGTCTAATTAAAAATCTAATGAAATAAATACAGAACTGACTTCAATAATGTACTATATCTATTTAAAAGCTGAACAAATTATTTGAAAGTCAGTGACTCACTGTAACAGGCCTTCACTGTTGGACAACACTGATGTACGTACTGAATGATTGTTGAAACATCCCGTGGTTTATAGTGGTCTCTCTGCTCAGGAACTTGATTCTTTCCATGATTCTGGTCACAAACTGAATTGAACTAGAACTGAATCAAATTCCCCCATAAGGTCAACACTGATCCTAATCATCGAATTTGATTCGGTTCTTGTCCAATTCAATTTGTGATCAGAATTGTGGGAAGAATTAAATTTATGAATGGAGGGATCACTGTATTTTTTACTACTTGTGAAGATTTAAGTTATTTCCATGATTTTTTCCATATTTCATATGATGTTTCTGTCCCCTTGTGCATATATTTGAAAATTTTCCCTATAATTGAACCGCTGGGATGGAGGATATGTTTCATTAACTTCAGAAGATACTGTAAAAGTGCTCCGGCAGTGGTTAAACATACACACGTTATGGACTTGGTTGTGTACCCTGAAAACTCACATTTTGAAGCTCACTATGACATAAATGCTCCTATAAAAAGAGCAAGTGACAGAGAGTTCTGTCCGCCCTTCTGTCTCTGTCTCTCTGTTTGCGTCGTGTAAGAGCACAGTGAAAAGATAGCCTTTGGCAAGCGACGAAGAAGGCCCTGTCTGAGAATCAAAGCTGATGACACCTTGATCCTAGATTTTGGCCTCCAGAACCAAAGACGAGAAATAAATGTCGTTGATGCCCCTCAGTCCAAGTGCATAGTACATTATCATCTGTGTGAGGTTGTGTGTGTACTTAGTCTCTCTTGGTATTGTCCATTGTGTAAAATGATATGATTATGATTACATGTGGAATAGTATCTTACTATTTTTTTCTGTTGTAACTGATTAATTTCCTAAATTTTACTGGTCTTGGAAAATGTTTATTTCTTCTTCATTTTGGAGGGTTAGCTTTGCTGGGTATAGCTTTCTTGGAATTTTTTTTCTTTCAAAGAAATTTTGTCCGTCTATTCCCTCCTGACCTGTAAGGTTTCTGCTGACAAATATGGTATTAGTTTAAGGGATTTTTCCCTGAATGTTACCTGGCACTATTACTGTTTTAAGAGTTCTTTATTCGAATAGTACTTTTTTTTTTTAATTTTAAACCAAGAACATGTATTGGTACATTTTACATATAATGGTTACATTCATCACATTTATTTTGTACCTGTACATGATGCATCTTGGTTCTCCTCCCTCTTCCCCATCCCTCCCCTCTTTTCCCTCCCTCCCTATTTACAGAAGGTTTATTCATA
>PVJO010002444.1:86285-143501 GCA_004026905.1 Hystrix cristata
TCTAGTACTCCTCTCCTTTGTATATTATCTTCCTTTTATATAATATCTATTACACCTCTTTGTCCTTATTTACAGTTATGATTTCTCATATCAGAGAGACAATTTGATGTGTACTCATGAGTGTCTGATTTATTTCACTTAAAAGTATGTTCTCAAGGAACATCCATTTATATATGAATGACTCTAGTTTATCCTTTTTTATGGCACTGTAGTACACCATTGTGTAGAAAAACCACATTTTCTTTAGCCATTCATTGGTTGTTGGGCATTTAGGTTGTTTCCAAGACTTAGCTATTACAAATTGTGTTGCTGTGAACATGGTTGTGCATACGTCCCTATGGTATGACGATTTTATTTCTTCTGGGAAGATCCCCAGTAGGGGAATAGCTGGGTCAAATGGAACCTTCAGTTGTAGTTTTTTGAGGAATCTCCATATTGATTTCCACAGTGGCTGGACCAGTCTGCATTCCCACCAACAGTGGAGGAGGGTTCCTTTTTCCCCGCAGCCCTTCCAGCATTTGTTATTGGTTGATTTTTCCATATACGCGGTTCTTTCTGGAGTGAGGTGAAATCTTAACGTTGTTTTGATTTGCATCTCTTGGATGACTAGTGATGTTGAACATTTTTTCATATATTTATTTGCCATTTTTATTTCTTCGTCTGAGAACTGTTTATTCATTTCAGTTGCCCATTTTTGGATTGGGTCTTTAAATTTGAGAGGTTTAATTTTTTTGAGTTCTTTGTATATTCTAGATGTTAGACCTTTGTCCGATGGATAGCTACCAAAAATATTTTCCCAGTCTGTGGGTTTTCGCCCTGCTCTGTTGGTGATTTCTTTTGCTGTGCAAAAGCTTTTTAATAGCATGTGGTCCCAAGCACTGATTCTTTGTATTGTTTCCTGTGCAGTCTGGGTTCTGTTCATAAATTTTATCCTACCCCTATGTCTTCGAGGGTTCTTCCTATTCTGTTCTCCAGTAAACTTAGTGTTTCTGTTTTAATGTTTAGATCTTTGATCCACTTTGATTGGAATTTAGTAAATGGTGAGAGACATATATCTAGTTTTAGTTTTCAACATGTGGTAAGCCAATTTTTCCAGCACCATTTGTTAAACAGGCTATCCTTTTTCCAGTGAGGGTGTTTGGCTCCTTTGTCAAAGATGAGGTATTTGAGTGTGTTTGGGGTTGTTTCTGTATCCTCCGATCTATTCTATTGATCCTCAGGTCTGTCTTTTTGCCAGTACCATGCTGTCTTTAATACTGTAGCTTTATAGTATAGTTTTAGGTCAGGGACTGTGATGCCCCCTGCTTTTCCCTTGTTGCTTAGGATCATTTTTGCTATTCTTGGTCTCTTGTGGTTCCAGATGAAATTCATGATTGTCTTTTCTAATTCTTTGAAGTGTGTTAGTGGTATCTTGATTGGATTGCATTGAATCTGTATAGTAGTTTAGGAAGTATAGCCATTTTCACGATGTTGGTTCTTCCTACCCAGGAGCATGGGATGTCTTTCCATTTTTTGATGTCCTTTTCAATTTCCTTTTTTAGACTGCTGTAGTTTTCGATGTAAAGATCTTTTACTTCCTTTGTTAGATAGATTCCTAAGTATTTTATTTTTTTGTGTGCAATTGTGAAAGGTATATCTTTTGTTATTTCTTTTTCGGTGGGTGTATTGTTTGTGTATAGGAATGCTATTGACTTTTGAATGTTGACTTTGTATCCAGCCATGTGACTGAATTTGCTTATTAAATCCAGCAGTTTTTTGGTGGAGTTTTTTGGGTCTTCTATGTGCAGTATCATGTCATCTGCAAATAGCGAAAGTTTCACTTCTTCCTTTCCTATTTTTATTCCTCTTATTTCTTTCTCTTGTCTAATTGCTCTGGCTAATGTTTCTAGAAGTATGTTGAATAATAGTGGTGACAGTGGGCAACTTTGTCTTGTTCCAGATTTTAGTATGAAAGCTTCTAATTTCTCACCATTTAGTGTAATGTTGGCCATTGGTTTGTCATATATGGCTTTTATGAGATTTAGATATACAGTATCTATTCCAAGTTTCTGTAATGTTTTTATCATGAATGGGTGTTGGATTTTGTCAAATGCTTTTTCCACATCTATTGAGATGATCATATGATTTTTGTCTTTAACTTTGTTGATATGTTGTGTTACATATATTGATTAGCGTATGTTGAACCATCCCTGCATCCCTGGGATGAATCCTACTTGGTCGTGGTGTATAATCTTCTTGATAATTCGTTGTATTCTGTTGGCCAGAATCTTGTTGAGATAGAATAGTACTTTTAAGAGTTGGACTATAATATTCTGTTTGAGGATCTTTCTGCTCATGTTTATTTGTGGTCCTGCGGGTCTTCTGTACCCGGATGTCCATATATTCCCAAAGATTTGGAAAGTATTTTAGGTATTATTTCATCCAATAGATCATCTATGCCTTTGTCCTTCTCTTCATCTTGATGTCTCCTAAGTATCAGGGAATTCATTCTTTTTGTTATTTTTTTTCTTCTTTTTAAAACTGACTGGTATATTTCAAATGATCTGTCTTCAAGTTCACCTATTCTTTTTCCTGTTTGATTGAGCCTATTGTTCAGGCTTTAAACTTTATTTTTATTTGATTTATTGAGTTCTTCATTTCCAAGATTTCTGTTTGATTCTTTTTCAAGATCATTACATCTTTCTCGAATTTCTCACTCAGCCTATGAACATTTTCTTTCTGATTTCACTGAACTGTCTTCTTGTATTTTCTGGAATCTCATCAAGTTTCTTTATAATCCTTGTTTTGAATTCTACATCATGAATTTCATCAATGTCCTTTTCTTTGAGGTTTGTTTCTAGACATGCGGAAACTGTTATCTTGAGATCCTTTGGAAACTCACAGTTCTTTTGTCTTTATGATGAGATTTGTGCACCTGGTGATTCAGTTGTCTGTACCACTTTTAAAAAGTTTTGTCTTTTTTTTTTAATATTTGTATATAATAAATAACTCTCCTGAAGATGTCTTTTGGCCACAGTTTTGAAGGCTGCATTGTCGTGAGTTCCAGTTGAATGCCATAGCGTGGTCTTCTGGGTGCTTCTTCAGCTGTAATCGATGGCTTTAGATGTGGAGCGTGGAGTAGGCGGTCGGAGATCCCTTCTGTCTCCAGGGACTACGTGGAGGCGGGTTACTCTAGGGGCCCAGGTGGATGAGGCACACTGTGATGCGGGCAATGTTTGCACGTGCAGCGCTTCAGCGACAGGAGTGGTAGCATCAGAATTATGGCGATGTTGGATGTTTCTTCAGCAGCCGCGCTGGCAGGTGGTGTGGCGTGCAACATTAGCATGCTTGGGCTGAACGGAAGCTTGGGCAGTAGGTGGGCTGGGCGGAGCAGTGGGGGAGGGCTGCTAGGGTAGAGCACGGAATGCACCTTCAGGCCTGGCGGCAGCTGAGGCCATCTGTGCTCCAACAGTTTGCTCTGCTTCCAATGTGTTGTCCTGCTCCGGTGCCCTGGCTCTGGGTCTTGGAAGTGAGGCAGCGCTGTTCCCTCTCTGAAGCAAACCTACGTGTTGACGCTAAGTAGCATCTCTACCTGGGCTCCAAGTCCGTGACGCCTGTAGAATTCTTCTGTCACGAAAGCAGCTGAGTCGTGCCCCTGTAAGGGCCCTAAGGAGGTGCACGCATTCATCCTTCCCCCTGCAGTGGGGAATCTGTCTAGCTAGGAGCTCCAAGCTGTCATCGCCTCTTTCCTTTCTGCACTTTGCGTGTGTGTGCAACTGTTCCCGTCTCTCCCTCGCTGGGATTCGGAGTCATTCACTGGCACTGCTCTCTCTTCTGGTGCTTCTTTGTGGGGAGGCGACAGGAACTGGGTACCTCTATTCAGCCACCTTGCCAGCAGTTCGTCTTCCTATTTTAATTGGTATTTTCCTGATTACCAAGGTAGCTAACCATCTGTCTGTTCTACATTTATTGCTTTTACAGGATTCCTTTTTGGTAAATTGTTCTGAGTATCACTTACCTTATTTTCAGTTAGTTTCTTTCATATTTGTATTACTTTCTATATTGGATATCAATCCATTTTTGACTTATAGGTTGTATTTTCATTTATTAGGGTTTTAGTATAACAATTTTCATTTCTACTATAAAAGAGTGTTAATTTTTTCATTTATAATTTTTTGTTCTGTGGAAGTTTATTGAAATCATCCTTGCCATAATATTATAAATATATTTTATTTGTTATCTTCCAAAATTTTAAGGTTTTATTTTTGAGATTTATTTTGCTTGCAATTGATTTTTGTACACGTTATGAGTTAGGGACCCAGATTTTTTTTTTACTATGAATAACCATTTGTCACAATTATCATTTATTGAATAATTCATAATATCCACAATGACAATTTGTTACTTTTTTTTTTTTTTTTTTTGAGACAGGGTCTCGCTATGCAATTCAGGCTGGCCTTGAACTTGCTATGCAGTCCAGGCTGGCCTCAAACTCATGGCGATCCTTCTTCCTCAGCCTCCCAAGTGCTGGAATTACAGGTGTGGACCACCATGCCAGGTTTGCAATACCAGTTGTGTTGTAAATGAAGTTTCTTTTCAACGGTGCTTCGCTTTCAGAATTCTCTATTTTATATGTGTGGTATCCTTGTTTATTTCTATATCATCTTTGAAATTTTAGTAATTACTATAACTTCAAGTCTTAAAAACACCTTGTTGCTTTAAAAAGTAAATGATTTATATAAAAGTTTAAATTTACTTATGAATCTAGTCAAAATAATATTTGAAATCCCCTCAGTGTTGCACTAAATGTTCAGAGAATTATACTCTATCACTTTGAGTTGAGGGACACTGGAAGGGCTCCAGAAACAGACTTCATTTCTCTTACCCTTCTTTGTTCTGGTCTCCTTTGGTCCCAAGGCAGAGCATAGAGACTAGAAATCCTCTTCTTCAAGGCAGTGGAAAGCAGGCAGGAACAAAACAGGCATGATGCATGCCCACAATCCCTGCATTCTGGGAGACTGAGGCAGGAGGATCCTATATTCAAGCCTAGCCAGGGCACCTTATTGACTTATAGAGATCCTATCTCAAAAATTAAAAAAAAAAATGTAAAAAAGAAAGGTCAGGGTGTAGCTAAGTGCAAAGGCCCTGGGTTTAATCTCCAGTGCTGGAAACAAATGAAACAACAATGAATGTAGCAACAATAAACCTAAAATCTCACTGCCCTAAAGCCAGCAATAAAACCTAGAAATATTGCTTTAACATTACCTTGCCTTTCTCTGTAAGAACTGGTCAAAAAATTCTCTGATTCGCAAGGTCTGATTAATATATCATAAAATCCTCATTTTGGAAGTCCTACTGTTTATTCACCCGTGGAAGCAATGCCGTGCAGAGGGGCCCAGAAGATGGCAGCCAATCAGTCCTTGATGGCATCTTCTTCTATCTCTCAGCCATTAGGTCAGTTACTGTCCATTCTTCATTGGACCTAAGCATGAAAATAGAGCATTTTCCCTGGATCTTTTAGTCTTAGCACCACACTACATATACGCAAACACACTACATAAAAATGTAAATATATATGCATATATATTTATGTGTATGTATTACATATATATGTATTATATAGGTGTAACGTAAAATTTCTTATACATTTCAATTAGATTTATTAAATATATTTTTCTATGGTAAATGGTTCTTTTAAATATTACTCTTGCTAGCATTTATGGATTTGTAATAGACATTTATAAACTGAATTTTGTATCCACTGATGTTCTTCAAGTAATTAATTTCTGTTATTTTTCCATAATTATCCTTAAGTAACTGCATTTCATAATTTCCTTCCTTATTTTTCATTGTGTTGGTTAAGGTTTTCTAGAGCAACAGATTCAATGTAAAATAAATTAGAAGAGGAACGTTTATAACAGTGTTGGCGAACCTATAGCACAGGTGTTATTGTGTTTTTCTTTTAAGACAAAAGATGTTAACATAGAATTGTTTTTTCAAACTGAAATCTCATTATTCAGGTTTAATTGCAGTGTTGGCACTTTGCAATAAATAAGTCGGTTTTCAGTTGTAGTTTGGCCCTTGGTCTCTAAACGGCTCACCATTGCCGGCTCGTAGGAACTGAGCAGGAAGAGTCCCAGTGGCTGGCTATGGAATCAGAGAAAGAAGATTCCAAAATGGTTGTCTGTGCTCCAGAGAGCCAGAAGATCCTGTAGAGGACAGAGGTCAAAGACCTGGATGCTCACTGTGGACTCACCAGTATGAAAGCTCCAGGGTCTGCGTTGGAAGCTTGAGGAACTGGTGACAAACATCCAAAGGCTGAACTCCTGAAAGAGAAGTAACCACTTTCCTCTTCTTTCCCCTTGCATTCTGTTCATGCCACCAGCCAACCGGTTAGTGCCAACCACATTCTTGGTGAACCTTCCCCGCCTCAGTTTGCTGGCTTACATTGTCAATCATCCACAGATGCACCCAGAGTTTGCTAATCTGCTAGGTGTTTCTAACTCAAATCAAGTTGACATATCATAATTAATGTTCATGCTCATTAATTCAATTATGCTCTTATATAATCGGAACTCATCAGCATGATTTTCAGTGATGGATAAGTAGCAATGATGTCTATCTTATTCTGATTTCAAAAGCAATGTTCCTTACTTCTTAATAGAAAGTCTTCATCAGATTCAGGTTTTTTTTTTCTAATTTTAGTATCCTAGGACAATTATTATGAATACTATTGGTTTTTTTAAACAATAGAAAATTTTCTGCCTTATTCTGCTCATGTAGTAGATTTGTTGACATTCTGGTTTTTTTTTTTTTTTTGAGATAACTTTTCTCTTTTTTAATTTTTATTTTTACCAAGAACATGTATTGGTACATTGTATACATAATGATCATAATCACCATGGTTATTTTGTCTCTCACCATGTACTAAGCTAAACATTAAAACAGAAACACTAAATCTACTGGAGAATAAAATGGTAAGAACTCTCGAAGACATAGGGGTTGAAAAAAAATTTATGTTGACATTCTTATATCTAAGGCATTTTGAATTCATTGGCTCAATCCATCTTAGAAATGACACCTTTTTAAAATAAATTCATAGTTTTCCAAAGTTGGTTTAAATTTTTTTGTTTTCATGAGTAATGAAATGAGTTACAATTTTCTTCTCTGTTATTCTCTATTATTATTATTATTATTATTATTATTTGGGTGCTGGGGATTGAACTGAGGGCCTTGTACTTGTTATGCAAATGCTCTACCTCTGAGCTAAATCCCTAAACCCTATAATTATTTTTTATATTGTGGTTATTATAACTCTAGAAAATGATTTCACAATTAGTCCTTAGTTGTTTTTTCTTAATTTTGAAGGGTTTAGATGAGGATGAATTATATGTTCTCAGAAGTTTTAGTTAAGAATTTTCAGTATGTCCCCTCTCCAATACTCCTATTTTTCAACTCTTTTTGTCTTACTGTGATAGTATAAGAAGTATGTTTCTAGAAATAACATTTGCCTAGTTGCACTGTCTTGTTAATCTTTAGTTCTTTCTTTTATATAAATCTTTATTTTTCACTTGTTTTATCACCTCTATTAATCTATTGTTATCTATACTCTGTTCTCTCTTAGTTTAATATCTTCTAATATAATAATAATTAATTGATGATTGATTTGTTGATCTATTGTGGGTATTAATGACTTCTTAATTATTTTTCTTTCATCAAACTTATTCAGGTAGTACTAGGATCATGTTAGACTTGGTGGTTTCAGGCCAATTGGAAGTTGAGTTGGGCATATTTAATTGGAATTTGAGTTGCAGGTTGAGTTGGGATTAATAAAGTATATTTATGCAGTTTGCAAAAAGTTGTGTTTATATGATTTCTAACCACCCTGATATACTACTAGCTTCCAGATATATTGCTACTAGTGATTTTTCCAACCTACTTGCCATTGTGATTCAGAGGTGCATGTTCGTAGTTCATTCTACTATGAATGTACTTTAGCTACCAGCACTTTAGTTGTGTTGGCATTGATGGAAAAGGAATGTTTAAAATCACAGACAAGAAGCTCTTGGATTTCATCCCATTATCCAATGAATAAAATTATAAGTAAAACTGTTGCCCCTCAACACCTAGAATGTATTTAGAAGTATGAAAGACTTAATAAAACAACTGTAAGTAGATTATACTTTTATATCACACAAAATGAAATTTATTCATCTGTGTCTTATTGTACAAATAATTTGAATACATAAGATTCCAAAGAGCAGTATGTTTGTTGGAAAGAGGGTGCCTAATGTACCCTAGTGTAGTAGACCATATTTTAGCATTTATGACGGACCTTGTCCTGATCAAGTCTTGTGGAGCTGAGTAAAATGGGTGCGAGAATGCCACCCGTGCAGTCAACTGACATGAAGTGAACAAAATCTCATGTACTGTGTGTCTGTTGTGACTCAGTGTACTAAAGAATAATTTGATTATCTCATCCTTCGCCAGTACAGTAATTCAAAATGCATTTAAATGGACCTTGTGTCTGTTTACTAATTTTAAGTGAAATCTGTATTTTTTTCAAAATTATTGATATACAAAAATTCAAACAGAGGATAAAGTCAAAATTTACCCCCTAATGGTAAGCTTCTGTAGCTTGAAAATATCAGAAACATTCTAATATTTTACAAGGAGTTCTAATTATTCACAACTTTAAAAACTGTAAAGACTTTTCTCATTTTTTCAAAGATAGATCAGGGTTTTTTTTGAAAGATCAGTTTTGTAAGAAAAATCTTTGAATACTCTCATAGAAAACATAAAAATTGAGAAGACAGTTAAAAACTTATGAAAATAAACAATGTAATAAAATGTATTACAGAGCTACATTAGATAGGCAGTTGTAAAATGATAATATATTTTACTTATGATAAATTCCACATTATGTAATTTCATATTCATAAATAATTTTTTATTGTTATCTAAGTTTTGTGTTTGGAAAAAGAACCCAAACAAATAGGAAATTGTAAGTAGAGAAAAAAAAACATATAGTTTCCTCAATTATTGAAGTTGCTAACATTATGCTATATTATACTCAAATATTTTAGCATGTTTCTTACATAAGAATATATTTTCTTACATAGTCACAATCCAATGATGAAGCTAGGAAATTAATGCCAGTGTATTACTACTATCAGAGCTCTAAAATTTACTCAATTTTCCTCTCTTGTCCAAATAATAACCTTGGAAATGAAATAATTCCGTTCAGGATCATATTTTTTTTTATTTGCTGTATGTCCTTCAATCTCCTTCAATTTGTAACAGTTGCTCGCCATTTTTTTTTTTACACAGCTATTTTTAACTCTCAAAATCTTAAAACTCTTGAAGATGATTTGTCCATTAATTTTGCAGACTTTTTCAAGTTGGGTTGTCTGATAGTTATCATGTAATTATGTGTAAGATTTCTTTGTAGTAATGTCATAGCAGTGCTGTGATACCGTTCTCTTGGATCCCATCATACGTACATGAGTGATAATATTGAATACTTAAATTGGCACCTACTAGCTTTCTTCACTAAAAAGTTAATCTCGTTACTTGTAATTATTATAATTTGAACACTTGAGTTTCTTATACAATGAGATAATTCTGGCTTAATTTTAAATTTTCTCCATCTCACCCTTGGATCAGCCATAACATTTAAGAGGCCTGATTACAAGTGATGACAAAATAATATATTTAAAAACCAACATCTTTGCACTTGGTGTGCTCGATAATTTACCCCACTCCTCTTGTGCATCATTATTTACCCTGCTCAGTTTTACCTAAGAATTTTAAACCTAATTATTCAGGAAAGGCAGGCAAAAGCATAAGGATCAGAAGAGGAAAAAGCATCACTTTGAATTATTTCTCTTAAGGGGGTTCTCCAAAATTGTATGGTCCTCAACCTCCTCTAAATCCATCCCTTCTATTCTACTGTACATATGATTATATTTACATTTTGTTGTCTATTTCTCGTCAATAGCATATCATTTCTGAAAGGGTAAAGATTAGTATCTTTTCTGGTTCAATCTTTTAATCCATGGATAGTTTGAGAAAAGGAGTGCATTTAGTTTGCTGAGGAGAAAGTGGGAGCTATGTACCCCAGGATCATGAGAAAAAGGTAAAAAAAAGTAAGACATAAATTTGCTTGTGGTGGAGAAATCATTTTATTTTTCAAAATTAGAAAAAGAAAGATGCTTTTATTTTAAATGGTTTAGTAATTTCACTCTTTCTCTGGTGCAGAAATCTTTGCTGTCTTATTTTCTCCAATAGTTTCATGATTTTCGTGAAAAATTGTATTATTTTGTTGCAAAAGATTTTTATTATATTATGAAATTATTTCAACATGTATCTTATATAAGACTGGATTGGGGCTGGGGATTTAGCTCAGCTGTTAAAGTGCTTGCCTTGCAACCACAAGGACCCTAGTTCGATCCCCAGCACAAAAAAAAAAAAAAAAAAAAAAGACTGGATTTATCTGGTCCAGTGGAGTGTTCTGTTCTGGGGTTTTCATGACCGATTGTCTTATACCAGGCAAATGACAAGTAAAGTGTTCAAGGAGAAAGGCCCTGCAGAAGTGAAAGATGAAAGGTTATTGATCAACAAGAAATAGGATATTGTGGATTATAGTAAAATACAAGATGAATTTGTTACAACATACTGTTATTTTACAATGAGTATTACGTTGCAGACATACTTGGGATTATAATATACAATCATTGAAGAAGAATTTATTGAAAAAATTTCATGTTTTTAGCATTATTCTAGAACCTGGAGATATATCATCAGATAAGATACAGATCACGCATGCTCCAAGCTCTAATCCAGGAGAGAAATCCATCTGTATGTGAATAATTTCTTCGAAGTATGATAAATGGACATAGAAATGTGTCAGAATGCTGGGGAAACTCAAGACTAATCCATCCTCTCAAAATATGTGGAGTTATTAAGGTTGGAGGGAATATATACTGACACTCCATTTTTATCTTGTCATCATTGCTACAGGGTAGCAGGAAGAATTTCTCCTATGAAATACACATTAAACCTGCAGTGGAGGGTGACATTGAAGAATGTGGTTAAAGATTTTGACCAACATGTGAAGATAATGAGGCAGTCAAAACTAGGACCAGCCACCAATCTCAGTGAGATTTGGAAAACTTTGTAATTGTGAAGCCTTAGAGAGAGACTTCTCACAAGCATAGACATCACCTATGAATGTCTCAATCACACTTATTCTGATGACAAATACTATATGTTAAAATAATTCAGCTTATTGGAAGTATTTTGGAAGATGTTCTTATTTGAAAGGATTTTATCAAGATATTTTGAGAAACAGCTTCTCTACTTTTCTGTGATTTTTATGGACAAATACATTCTGGAAAAATTACTTCTAAATTTGGGTTCACTAGTTGGGAATAACAAAAGGAAGTAGCTAATCTTTGTTGCAGCAGTTTTTCAAATGATAATACCTTTTTATCCCACTATTTCGTAGAATTACTGCTTTCAAAGAAAAGGTCTACGTCACACATTTTCCTACAATCTGGACTGAGTACTTAAGATAAACTGGCATGAGAGGAATTGGAAATAGCAGTGAAATACTAAATCCTTGACTGTGTTTGTTTATGCTTGTCTTTGAGATTAAGGCGCATATGAAGAAAAATACAAGCACCAACTTTTATAAAATCAAGTTTAATTTAGCTCAAAAGCGATACGTATTTGAGGCCAATTATCCAGCTTTGCCAAGATTTCAAAAAATGTTTTTAATACATTCATTCATGTGTACAAGCAAGCAATTACCACTGTCTTTGGAACCAGGAATACCATGAAGAACCAGAGAAACATGATAAACTGTCCATGGAGTTTAAAATCTAGCAGGTAAGAGAAACCAGGAAACACGAACTTTAAATAAGTGTAAGTGTTTCGATGGGGAATAACTGGATGTTATGATGGGAGCACACAGCAGGAATATCACGTCTGATTGTGTGTGTGTATATGTGTGTGTGTATTTGTACATACATGCAGGTGTATATAAGGACTTTTCCCTGGAGGGATGATTTTTATGTGAGTATGTTAAAAACAAATAGGAAATAGATTAAATTCCCTGTAGGCGCCATCATCTCTGGTGTTAGTAGGCATATGAACAATAAATGCGACAATGACTTTAGAAGTAATAATTGTGTGTGTGCGTCTTCAGGTAAATACATTCAGACTATATGTAATTTAAGTATCATTTTAGCTGGAAATTCAGTGATTTTGATGTATCAGTCCTGTGTAACTTTTTCTCTTTCCGTATTTTGTGACTTTGGATTACTCAACTCTTCACAGCTGCCCCTTCCCCATTTTAGTTTTGGATCCTGTCCAACATTAAGAAAATCTATATCTGAGAGTAAATTGTGAATTCTGATTGAGCATAAAGCTAGAAATTCAATAAAATAAGAGTTTTGACTTTTGAAAAATGTGCTGGCTGAAAAATATACTTCTGCAGTTTTGATTTCTTTTGTGCAGTAGAATAAATAAAGGACATGAAATCTGGGGTGATGGATGAAAGCAGTTTCTTTCAAGGTCTGAGGTAGCGAAGAGTTCAGTGAGGGAGCAAGTGACGGTGGTACTGCAGTGAATTCTGATCTCCGAAGTACACCAAATGGCAGGAAATTTATTTCTGCCATGTTATAAGAAGCATATCTAGGAAAAGACAAGGAAAAATATTAAAATGAACACCTTCATGGGATATTTGTTCCACAGATATATACTGAGCATTTTCTGTTGAATGAATATCATGCAAATAGAGAGTTCAAAATCTAGTAGAACTGACAGATATGAAAAATCAATTACTTCATCAATAATGATAATAACATCTAAGCTAAAAAAGCACTTGCGGGGTGCAAGGCACTCTGGTAAGTCCTTCTCATGGTTGCTCTGATTTAATCCTTCTACAGGGTCCTAGTGTGAATTGAGACAGGGTTAGTAGCCACTGAATTTAGACTAGTTGTATTTCACAAACTGTAGGGCAAACACTAAAACATTTAAAATGTATAATTGTTAATATAGAAAATAAAATGGAATCACATAAAATGCTTAATTAAAACCAGAGAAGGCAGAAAAGAGCATCAGAAAAAAATAAAAAGAAATAAAGAAATAAATTCCATCAGTAGAAAAGTTATGATGACAAATACATTAAATGTGAATAGTCTCCCATTTAACTCTTGGAACAGTAATGCTAAAGTGGAAAGAATGTCTTGGAAATCATTAAGTGTTTTTAGTGTAAATACAGTTAACTAGGTTGAATTTATGGGCAGATTATTAAGGGAAGAAGCCAGGACCCATAATTGCTAAAGTACGTACGACAATTGGAGAAAGGAATAAGGAGGCTGTCATGGGCAATGTAGAGATTTGGGAAGAAAATATCCTGACTGTAGAGCACAGAGAAGAAGGTCTCTGGCAGTCAGCATTGTGGCCTGAGCCTCCTGTCCACCACCGGCCTCATTTTAGCAGTTCCTGCTAACTTTGCCCGAAAATACATCCACCTGAGACTACCTACCAACCCTTCACCGCCCCATCCTGCTATGCCACTCTCAAGCCTGCTGCTGAGGCTCTGCCAGATGAGAAGCGCAGGAGCCGGACTAAAGACCGGAAAAGTTCCCACTTCCAATCCTTTTCCAGTTGAAATATTCTCAAATGTTGCTATTGCAAAAAGAATAAAATCAGTAATAATTGCTTTGGTCTACAATGTTCTGAGTTACCTAAGTTTTTTTTCTTTTTTTTAACTTTATGTCCTTTGCAGCCACTCTGAATATTGTTCAGTCTAGAATTAACCTTCTCTTTAGTCAGCATACTTCTCACACTTTATTCATTTCAAAGCAACTCCTAATATGTGTAATTATATGTTAAAATGCCCATTCACTTTATTATCTCTCTCTGTATTAGTCAATAAGCTTCATAAAGCCATGGATTATATTTGTAGCCAAAACAGTGGTCAATGATTATTTATGGAATAAATGCATCAATGCTTGGTATCAGTAAAGGGAGAATTTAAATTTAACTAGACTGTTAAATCTGATGTCATTCTGAAAACATGCAGTCTTTCAGAGCGTTTGATAACTGGACAAACAAAAGCCAATCTAAGTAGAAAATAAATTAATTATTTTCTCTGTCTGTCCAAATTAATATTGCAAAATTATATAGTGAAACAGAATTAAATATTTGCTCAAAATGCTCCTTAATTTTCAATGATTGTTCATATAAATAATAGAAACTTTTTCTTCTCCTTAGTAATAGTCTTAGTAAATAAGTTTTAGTTAATGCTTTGTTAATGTACCATTAATGGATATGATTCATTAACTATCATTTATAGAAGATAGTCATCTTCATATGTAGTATCTCACTTAATACTTATAACATCTATTGTATATATTCCTTTCCTGCATATATAATGAGGAATCTGAAGGCTACAGGGTCTTGGTAATTTGCTAAAATATACGCACAAAATATGTAGTAATTATATGATTAGATCAGGACAATTAGCATATCCTTTACCTCAAGTATTGTTCATTTCTTTATCCTGGGAACATTTAAAATCCTCTCTGTCGGCTATTTTAAATTTAGCATATTTATAAATATATAATATATAAAAATGCTTTAGAACATTCTAAGTTATTTCTTGTATCCACTCACACTCCATTAAATATTAACTATCTTCTTTCCACCCTCTCCTCCCTCCTACTCTTTCTGTCTCAGGAAATTACTATGCTGTTCTCTGCTTTCATGGACTCAAAAATCAAATCTTAAACTCAGGGCTCCTCAGCTTCACCGTTTGTGATTCTGAGCATGGCCTGGCCAACAAGGCCACTGTTTTCTGGGGGAAGTTGTGGATGCATTGTTAGATAGACTAGATTTTTAGCAATTCAACTGCTTTTTTTTTATGTTAGATACACTTTAATATGAATATTTCAATGCCAAAAGCCAACATTCTAATTGGATGTCTACTTTAAGTTTTTGATCAAATGTCTTGTGTAGAAATTTGAAGACATTTTCATATTTTTTAAAAACTGAAGCGCCTCATTGATTTAATCAGTCCATTACCAGTAAAAAAAAAAAAAAAAAAAAAAGGAAATCAGTTATTCTAGTGAAAACAATCAATCCATTGGAATTTCATTACTTCCTTGGAAATTTTTGTTTGTGTGTTTGTTCATTTCATGGCTACTGATTCAAGGTATATAAAGACTTTTTTCCTTTCACATCTCCAGTTTTCGATTCTTCCTTCTGTGATAGTCCTTCCAGCGTTTGCCCGGTATGTTCTTCAGCACTGACTGTCTACACCCCTGCCAGCCCTACAGAATCTGTGGACACCGTGTCTTTCTTTTAACCTTATGGTGGAATGCTGAACGTGGCCCTCCGGCCCTGAGGCTGCTTTCTGTCCCAACAATAAAACCTACGTTCAGACATCCATTCCAAAAATGGCCTTTGTATCTCGGCACGCTGCGACTCTCCAGGACATTTAGCTGTTGTGCTATCCATTTATGTGACATGACCGGAAGTACCTCTGCGAATGACGTGGTCAAGGTCAAGGCGCAATGGGCACCGATCAGCCGGGCTTTCCTTGAAACTGTGGCTGTCTCTCTTCGTGTCTCATCCTCATTCACTTCCGCGATCATCAGCAAACACTGCAATTCCTGCCCCAAAGAGAATTGTTTTATCTCAGTCCTTAATAAAAGTTTAATAGCAGATAGAGCATTTTGGTTAGTGGGATTTTATTTCACCTAATATAGCAGCATATTATGCACTTGAGTAATCTATGGGCTGTTGTAAATAAAGTAAACAACATATATTTACAGAACTAAGCAAACTGCATTTTATGTTGCTATCCTTGAAACTTTCACACTCTCATCAGTAATAGCTCTCCTCTCATTAGCGTGCATTAGTGAGACACTTCTCTAATTAGCTATAAACTTACTGCCGAATAGCAGTCATTTAAAGTACCGTTTGTTATTAAAACAAATACCTGGAAATTACACTACTAGTACAAAAATCAATCCAATTTTAAGCCGAACATTTAAAGCAAACTTAACATCCTCACTACTCTTACATGCAACATGCTAATAGCACTTTTTTCTTTGCATTTGTGGACCTCTGACAAGTCAGGATCTACTGGGATTATACATGGTGCCAAGAAATAAATAAAAGCATTTTCCTACTTTTTACAATCGTATGAGAGACAGATGGACAATTAGAGAAAAGGTAATTAGGGAGAAGGTAGAAATGCTCAGTATCCTTACTGTGATTCGGTTTTCCCTAGTCAGTGAATATCTTGAGGCACTTACTGGGCACTGACGCCAAAGAGTTGATGACGATACTGCTTTGGCTGTCCAGAACCTCACCATATTGCTGGAGTAGGCTGAGGAAAGAAGCAGATGGGTACGAAAAGATGTAGTTCATCGTGGTGGGGACAACCAAATGGATGTTCAGAGTACTCTGAGAACATTGGTGATTTAGCTAAGAAAGACAGGGCAAGAGTAAGAGGACTTTTAAGTTTATCTGAATCTACTGTAACTAATAGTATATATGGTACTTGAAACATGGCATAGCATTGTCTCAATGCAACAGACTAAACCCTCAGATTTGGTTTTATCTTAGCCATTCAGTAGCTGTGCAACCAGCCCTGCCATTTAGTAGCTGGGTGACTGTGTGTTTTGGTTTTATAATTGTTAACCTGGAGATACTGTGATAATGAAATCATATGAGAAAGAGTTAAGAGTGCAGTACTTGATAAGAACAGGTTCTCATTTACTTGTGATTCTTTTCTTTCCCCTTTTTACTGTGCTTTTCTACTTCCTCCTTCCTTACCTAAAATGCCTTCATCTAGGGTTCCAGGTCGTTCCACTCCCTTTGGAGCTCATGGCCTAGAGTGCTTCTTTCATATTTCAGTCTTTTCATATTCCCTCTCTGACAGGAATGCCCTCCTTTTTCTATACGTTGCTTGGCTTATCAGAATTCTGTCCTTCCTTAATGGATAACCATAAGTGATGCTTCTTCCACCAAGTTTATTCTGATCTCTTCAACTATAACATTTTATTTTTGAATATCCGTTGCATTTTGCATATCTTTCTTAGGGTCTGTCGTATTACATTATACATTGTAGTTGCCTGTTTCTTTTTCAGTAAATGCTTATTACTTTTGTAGCCAAGAAAACAATGGCATTTTTAGTGGAGCAGAGCTTTCTCAACCAGGAGTGATTCCCTCCCCCCATGGAGACACTGGGTAATGGCTGGAGATAATTTTGTCACAGAAATGGTGGGGGCTGTGCCGTTGGCATCTTGTGAGTAAAGGTCAGGGGCGCTGCTAAACTCCCTACCATGTCCAGGACATTCTCCCATGACCATGGCTTATCTAGTCCTACATAGCAGTAGTGCTGAAGTTGAGAAACCTTGTCACAAAGAAACCAAAATACCCTGGATGAGAAATTGGGTTACCAAATCATGGTACATGAATCAATTTAATGGATTATTGAGCAAGTCTTAAAGCTTACATTGCCAAAATATTTATTGAGATGCAATCTTGCTAATGCTTTGGCACTCTAAGTGGTTTGTGTTCTCCACATAAGAGCTCTTTACTCTAAAGCATATTATTTTCTATTATATGTTCTTATGCTTCTAATAAAGATGAGTGTTTGTTCTGAGTAAAGTCGGTGTTTATTTACAGCTTCTTTTGGCATAACTTACATGGTACAAGAAAGAAATTCTAGTTTTGATAATTAATTATTCACAACTTCTGAACCCAAATATTTTCACTTGTGTTTTGCCTGAACGCAAATTCTCACAATGGTTTTTGTATTATGTCAAATAAGTCTGTCTGTCTGTCTATCTATCCTGTCTGTTCATCCATCCATTCCTCTAAAAACCCTGAAGTAGTTTTCAGCCCAAGAGGGAAAGTTGCAATATTGAGAGTAACTTCTGGGGTCTCGGAAACTCATAGACAGTCTCTTTACCTCCTTGCTCTTTTTCTCCCGGTGTATCCGTTTTGTTCTTTCAGATTTCCTCGCCTACTGAGGATGTTCATTTTGTCAGTTCTGCAGTCAGATTTTATGGTGAAGGAAGGAGATTTTTTATTACTGCTTAATATATCAGAAAAAAACCGAGAGAAAGCCATTGGTCCACTTTGTTATGTATTTATTTTTAAACCAAAACATTGACAGGAATGTGGGTTATTATTAGTGGCTCAATCTTAGTAAAGCTTGTGGAAAGATAAGGTAAGATCTACCAAGAGTGGAAAGAAGAAATACTGCTAGATTGTTAAAGACAATCGTCATTAACAAATGGTACAAGTAATATTTCTCTTAGCCTAATAATGACTCTGCACTCTAGATTTCAATGCCCATCTGATATATACTCCTTTCCCTCCAAGATATTTTATTTTTAGTAGAATTTTGATGGACACGTTGTCTCGCAAAAGCTTCATGAGTTCAAAGGTAGCTTCATGTGTTTGGAGGTGACTGGGTGACTGGACTACGGGGGAGCTATTGCCAGCCTACTGGCTGGAGGCTGTCACTGAGGGTACGATCTGGGACAGTACCTCTCCTGCCCTGGCTCCTCTCTTTGCTCTCTCTGACATCGCATGAGCAGCCCCCATCAGACCCTTCCACAAGCCTGTTTCTGTGTTTGAAAGCGCCAGTCATGGACTGAAACTTTTGAAACTATAAGCTGAAGTAAACCCATCTTCCTTTAATTTGTGAGTATCAAGTATTGTGGGTCCGTGATGAAAAAGTGATTAAGACAACAGGCCTATTCCGAAGATTAAATAGAATTGAAATCGCATCATATGTAGGCTTGGTAACTGACTTCTTTCACTTAGCGTAATGTCTCCATGATTCAACTGTGTTGTAGTTTGTATCTTTACTTCATCCCTTTTTATCGCTGAATAATATTCCATTTTATTTATGTGTTACCTTTAATTTATCCATTCGTCAGTTGTTTGATGTTGATGTTGTTTCTACTTTTGATGATTACCTGGCTGCTGGAAACATCCATGCACAAGTGTTTTGGCGGATGGATGTTTTACCTCTTAAATATATATGTGGTAATATGCTTGGGAAATTGCTGTTTCTAAAATTTTGAAGAAATTGTGCACTGTTTTCCAAATCGTCTTCATCCATTTTACATTCTCTCCAGTGGTACATGTGAGAATTTCTTCACATCCTCACCAGAACTTTTCGTTAATTTCCTTTTTAATTGTAGTCTTCCTAGGGGGCGTGATGAATCTCATTCTTACGTTGGCATCTTTCTAATGACTGTTATTTAGCATCATTTCATGTAAATATTGGACATTTGCATGTCTCCTTTGGAGAAATAATATTTTTCTCTATTTTTATTAGGTTACTTTCATTATTGAATTATAAGGGTTCTTTACACATTTTGAATACCAATCCCTTATTAGATATATTTCTGACATTTCCTTCTAATGTGTGATTTGACTTTTCTTTCCTGAAATTAATCTACCTTGAAATAAATCTTGATAGATTAATATTTTTCCTCAAACTTAAAAATTTTTAGTCATTATTTCTTTAAATGTTGTTTTTCTCTGTTTCTTTTTCTCTAGTCTCTCATTCTGATATTCCTACACTTTTTTTCCTGCATTTAATGAAATCTCTATTTTTATGAGATTTCATTCATTTCTATTCATTTATTTTTCTTTATTTTTGGAGAGCAATATCTTTATCTAATATGTAAGTTACACAATTCTTCTTTGTGTCAACTCAAATCTACCACGGACTTTCTGCAGTGAATTTTTCATTTGAATCATATTTTTACTCAAGAATTTCCATTTTTAAATGATTATAACTTATTGCTGTTCTCTATTTGATGAAATATTGCTATTAGATATCTTTTAGTTCTTAACATTCTGTCCCTTACTGATACAGCCGGCACTGCATGGAAAAGCCAGCTGGGGAAAGAAGCCTGACCTATTGATTAGACGATCCCAGGACAGTGCCAAATAATTCCCAAGACCCCGTATGTGGAACTTCTCATGGGCTCCCACAAGATACAACATATAAGGACACTGATGCCACGAGGAGCCTGCTATCCTGACTCTTCACGGTAGCCCACTCTGTGTCTTCTAGACCAGGGTGTCCTTTTATTTTTGCTCTTTTTCTCCATTCCTCTTTTGTTGGGCCCTAGTTTGCTCTGCAGAACCAAGTTTTCCCTTACTCCATTCACCTCTCACTTTTCAAATAAACTTCTGGCACCACTTTTGGCTTGTCTGGTACAGTTCTTTGTTCAAGGCAAGAAGGACCTGGAATACGTTTAATTGGGGAGCCATTTCTGAAGGAACTACCTGACAGCATTACACCTCTAAGGTTTGTTTTGAAGTCTGCTGAATTCACGCTTTCAAAAGCAGTTTTTGTTGTCTCATTTCTCCCTCATATATGGGTCACACATTTCAGTTTCTTTCGTCGAATTATTTGTTGAAAATTGGAAATAAATTGCTCACATTCCGATCCTATCAAAGTCAATCCCCTTAGTAGTGGTAGTGTTGCAAGTTTTGAAGACTCTTTGATCTTCTCTTAGGTAGAGCCTCTTGGCTACGAGGCAGGAGCTCTGCAAGGTGAGAAAGGGAGAACTTGCTTATTCACTGACTGCCCTACCTGGATCTTCCCGATGAGGCAGGAGCTGTGTGCAGGTGTTGAGGACTAGCAGTGCTTTCCAGCTCTTGCTACTGTCTAGGATGCATTGTCGTGAGCTCAGATTGGGAGGGCGGCTTCTGTTGATTTCACTGGCCCCTGAATCTGCAGGGATAAGTCAGCCCAGGAAGTTGGGAAACAAGATCTGTCACTCAACTGCCGAGACCACCATGGAAGCGCTTCTGTAACACAGAGCTATGTGAAGATGGAGCTTGTAATTTTTGTTCACTCCGATCAGGCTTTTTAATTGTCTTAGACTATTTTATTTAAGGCAATTATCAACGTAGTTGGATTAGTACTTATACTGTAATCATTTTGCTCTGTGTTACAGTGATCTTCTGATTCGTTTTCTTCTCTTCTGCTCTTTTTCTGGCCCTTTTGGTATTACTCAAGCACATAATTCTATGTGTTCTCTTTTCAGCCTATCACTTATGTTGTTGCTTAAATTTTTTGTATTTTTCCTAGAATTCAAAACATGTATTTGTTTTCGATTACTATGCTGCCGCACCTATAGTGCAGGTACTTTGTACATCTTGTGTTTTAAAACTTTTCCCTCATTCATTTTACTTACTTACGTATTATACCATCCAAGACATTGCTATTATTATTATTACTTTGTTTTACACTTTGCAAAGTGATTTCACTCTTCCTAGCTTCTTTAGGATTTTCTCTTCTCTGAGTCTGCCTGTTTGGATATATTTTACTTAGGTTTCAGTTGTTTAGCAATTATCCTGCATAGAATTCTCTGAATTTTCTGGGTATGTAGTTTGGGCTCTGTCATAGTTCTGAAAAATTCTCAGTTGTGATCTCGAGGTAATAAGAAATGAGGTGAGTAGGACTTTAGCATGAGATTTTATATTATCATGGCTGGGAATTTAGATGTGTCTAATGTTTTCTGTAGGTAAAGTTGGCTGAGGTTTCAAATTCCTCTAGTGTATTTATTTTTTTACTTACTGTCATTATTATTGTTGTTATGTGGCTGCTAAGGATCAAATCCAAATCCTTACACACACGAGGCAAGCACCGCACTACTGAGCTACGGCTTCAGCTCCTTCTTGACTCCCTTTGTGACTTTGAAGCATGCCTGTAACTTGTGGTTCAAAGGGCCTTTCTCTCCTGGCTCTTTTAGCCGTAATCCATTATCATCTCTTGGAGACCTATGCTCATACGGTATGGGGGAGAGCAAGAAGCTATTATGATATGATTAAATCTTATTTATAGGTGGGCCTGTGTCCTTGGTTTATGACCTCCATAGATATTTTTTAGTTTTACCCTCTACTCTCCTTTAGATGAATTGGGAATCCTGGAGGATGCTGGTCAGGCAGGTGCCCAACCTTTACGTGCATGTTATTCTGAAGAACAGGCTTCTGTATGTTATGTAGAATACACTAAGCCTATTTCAGAAATGATCCTTTTTCTCCCCTATGTGAGAAACAAGGAAAGCATGATTGAGGTTCTTGGATTAAACTATATGGCATTATGGTATATGCTCAACTCTAGAGTCCCATTGAATTTCTCACTGTCATTCTGTTACATACACACTCACCAGTAATTTGTCAAAATTATGATTTAAGTGTTTTCATCAGCTTTTATTTGCATCTGCTTTTGGTGTATGTAAACTGATCTCTAAGACAATTTTCTCCATTCCCCGGACTCTCCTGATCTGGTAGAGTCGCTTCCTTTGCCACCCATTTTTCTGATAGGTCCACATCAAGTGATATAGTTCACTTTGTTTGGTTTGATTTTGTAAAGACGGGAGTATCAACTTCCAACTTCTTTTACGTGTCAGAATTGAACACCAGAAGTCCTAAATATTTAAAGTCCTTTTATGATTATTAGGTTCCACTTTAAAAATCTATGGATGCATATCAAATATTGTACCCATGGTAATTCTTATTCTGTCCTCAAAATTTCTTAAACATTCAACAAAGTGTTGCTTAATAACAGTGTTTATTTCCATGCATGTAATCTCCAGAGAGCTATCATATTCTTTTGGATTGTACCCATGGTAACTCTTATTCTATTCTCAAATATACTTTTGCGTTCAAGAAAATGTTACTTAATGGTAATTTTTATTCCTTAATATGCAATCTCCTGGGAGCTATCAGCTTCCTTTTTGGAATAAAATTTTGATCACTGTTCATAAGGAAGAGGAAATTAATAAACAAAAATCCTCTCATTAGTTGAGACTTTCAGATTTGATTCTTTCCGTAGTTGAAAATAACTCCAAATAATAAAACTACCTAAAATAAATTGTTTCAGCATTTATAAGGACATGTGCTGCTCTACTTCATTTTGCAAATTATTATTATATTACTAATTTTTATTTCTTTGTCATTTAGAAAGATATTACTGAAACAAGTCAAATAACAGTAAAAAGGAAAGGAGGAAAGAATGAAAAATTCTGTCTAAAACACATTGATATTTATCATTGAAAAACAAGATTATTTGCAATTTACCATGCTAGTTTTACTATTACTTGTAGTTTCATAATGAATCAAATATACAATTCTCTTTATAAAATCCATATGTAGACAGTCATGGTGGTGCATACTTGTAATCCTAGCACTTGGGAGACTGAGGCAGGAGGATTGTCAGGAGTTTGAGGCCAGTCTGGACTACATGGTGAGACCCTGTCTCAAAAAACCCCCACAAACATTCATATGCAATAAAAAATATTAACAAAGATCCTTGTCATTTTATTTTATAAGTACTATGGAATATATGATTTTCTGTAATTAGTTATCTGAAAAATAGCAAGGCTTTTCTATAATCCAACTCTACACAACACATATCCTTAAGCTAAAATTCAGCAGTTATAAAATTACTATTATTCATATTATTTAGTCTATATTTTGACTATATTATTTTTCTGCCATTTCTATTTTTTCAGAAAAAATATAGTGGAATATACTGTGTTAAATATTTCCACAGGTTATGTTATTTATATTATTAATCTCTGAAAAATTGTCTTTTCAAAAAAAGCATTGTGGATTGAGTATTAGATAAACTAATTCACAAGTAGCTCTTCATACATCTTTTTATCTGACTTAATTTATATATATATACATATATAAATTCTGTGTCTATATATCCTATCAGATATACCTGTGAAACTATGGGAGCCAATAGTTTTAAATTATTGTTTTGGCTATGTTATTTTATCTGTAGATACATAGAGAGAATTTAACAAGATAGTTATATTCTGAGCCACAAAATGAGTGTCACAAATTTAAAAGGAGTTCAATTATACAAAATGTGTCTCTTGTTCACAGACCATTAAATTATAAGTCACTAGCAGAAAAATATCTGAGAAATCCAGAAATATTTGAAAGCTAATTGACAAACTTAAGCCTAGATATTTCAAAGAAAAAAGAAAAGTATTTTTAACTGGATGAAAATGCAAGCACAACACATCAAAACTCATGACATGGCACTAATGTAGTCATTAGAAGGAAATTTTAACCACTAAAAGTACACAGTATTCTGGAAAAGAAGAAGACTCTTGGCTCATTATTCTCAGCCTTTTGAAAAAAAAGAAAAAAATTGAACTCAAATTAGAGAATAGGTACATAAAAATAAGGACAGAAATCAATGAAATAAACAAATAGTAAAAGCAAACTAAAATGAGACAAGACTACACTACAATTAGTAGGGTTAAAATTAAGAAAGACTGCCCATACGAAATGTTGGCAAGAACTGGAAGTCTTTCATTCTGCGGGAATATAAAATGAAATTGGAAAACAGTTTGGCACTTTCTCAAAAAGCTAAGTACACCTATCATATGATCTATCCATTCTACTCATTTATGAAGAGAAATGGAAACGTGTCCATATAAAAGCTTCCATGTGAATGTTGACATCAGCTTTATTGATAATAGACAAAATCAGGAATAATCTCAACATCTATCGACAGATGAAAACATACACAAATATTCTACATTCATAAAATGAAATACTACTCTGGAAAAAAAATGAGGTATTGATACACAAACAGGGATGGATTTCAAATTAATTACATTAAGTGAATTAAGACAGTATGGAGGAATAATGTATGATTCATATTTATACTCAAAGCCAGAAAAAACAAACTAATTTTTAGTAAAAACACAAAAATTTGGATGGAACAGTTGTATTGAGGAGTAGAAAGGCAAAATTGTAGACGTAAGGAAACTTTTAAGTGTAATGTATATATTTACTATTGTAATTGTGCATGGTTTAATGCACATACACGTCAAAATTTACGTACTTAAATATGTATAGTTTATTTATGACAAGTATGTGTAAGTAAATAAATATTTATAAAGCTTATCAATATAAAAACACCTACCTTGAGTAAGAAATATTGTATGGTAATGTGAAAAAGAAAGAAAAGGGGGTCTATCAAATGTATGGTGACCAGTGATTATTTTTTCCTTTCTAAATTTACTGTGCCTATATAATTTCATGTATATTGGTTAATTTATTATCTTTAGCAATCTATATTGTGCTCCTTGCAATTTTCATAATTTATCATCTCTGGCATGTTTTTAATTTGTCTTCAAATTTCTTTATCTCAAGCTAGTTTTGCTCCATTTTTTATTCTCTTTTTAAAATTAAATGTATAATTTCATTAAGCTTTTCTTTAGTGAGATGTGCTTCTGGCAGATTTGTTTCTAGTCCCTGGAAATTTTATTTTTATTTGTGATTCGCATGCTTTATTTTCTCCCTCAAGTCTTTTCAACCGTTTAACTTTCGTTTTTCTGTTTCCCAGACTCATATGCATGTGAGCGTGTTGCTTACTAGCAGATCTATTTTCTGATATTGTGTGACGTAAATGATGTTTGATCTCATTCTTTCTTTCCTCGGACTTGTCTTCCACTCAGAGTGAGGGCTGGAGACTTTGTGCTTATCTTCTTTTTCAGGAAGTTGTGTAATGAGAGAGAGGGACTAGGTTGGAGTTACATAAAGCCTAAGAGGAACTGTGTTTGACTTGACTTTTATTTGTAGATGTTCAACTTCCTGTATCATGGCTCATTTCACCTGTTGCAGTCAGCTCAGGGTGAGTGGTGATACAGTGTTTGCAATGTAGTCTAAACTTTAATTCAGGTTGATACTTGGTATCATATACTTCAGGGGGAGACAATCATCCCAGTAGTCACATGCTTGTTTCCAACTAGTCAGGGAAGATAATTTTTTCAAATTCATGCAAATTCTAAATATCATTTTGACTCAGTGTTATTACTCTGGGGAAAAGAGGAAAAGTTGAGTACTATTATTCATAATTCTTGTTATCTTTTTGTTTTTGTCGAGTTTGTGGCAACAAATTTTGTATATATTCTTAGTTTTAGTAGTATATATCATGGCTATTTTGCATTCTTATTGGGAAAACATTTCATTAGGAACAATTTCACCATCTCCATCTTTGACCATAAATTGCAAAGATAAATCCTAAAAACAAATATTTTTGCATTATTTAATTATCTCAGGAAATCTACCAATCTACCACAGTTAAAAAAAAAACTGTGAATTTACATACAGAAAATAGTTTGATCTTTAACCTAAAAGAATAAACCTTTGCCCCTGTGCCAGGCAGAGACTTATTACATGTAGTTTCACTGAAAATTTTTAAGAATTTGTCTAAGTGAGACTCTAAAACCTTAAAGGTGAAGACAGAGTTAATGCAAACACAACACTGTCTTCACTTTGCTCTCTGCTTCAATTCGTATTGTTTGGTGGTGTGCATAACTCAGGAAGAGGTGCTCTTTCTTGCGGTTGAAGCCCTTGTTCCTTTACACAGTTTTTGTCAGCTAAACAGTGAAAGTGGTAAGAATAGGCCATGTCCAAAGATGGAGAAACCCCAAGTTAGGTAACTGACAGTACTCTTTTTACTTGATTGCTCCAGACTAAAATACCACATGTTGTCTATACTGAAATCGCAACTTATGCCCCTTTCGCTGCCTGAGGGGTCATAAAGCCTGAAGAACTAGAGTTAGATCTTCTCCACTGGAAGTGGTGATTGACTCTATTCAGAAATGGGCATTATTCAGATATATATCAATTAATTGCTCATTATCATAGATAGGGTAAATATTGTACAATGATTTAAAAAAATATTTCGTAAGTGTGAGTTCTATTTGCCTCAGTGCTACAGAATGCGTCTCTTTCATTGCTCTGGGAAATTTGGTGTGGGAACTACTTGGTTTTTTGAGACTATCTTATGTGCAGCTTGATTCCAAATTAGGATTAAGAGCAATTCATTTGAAATTCTGTTTGGAAGATCCTTTGAAGATGTATTTGTCACAGTTCTGAGACTAGGAAGTCCACAGTCAAGAGGTAATGTCCAGGGACAGCCTATATTTTGGTTTGCATATGGTTATCTCATTGTTTTATCCTCACATGGCATGGAGCAGAGAAAAAGGAAATCAGCTTTATTATGTCTTTTCTTCTGGTCTTGTCTATGGCTAACTCTTGTTTATGGGTCTTGTCTGTGGCTAACTCTGTCTATGGCTCTGGTCTATGGCTAACTCTGGTCTTGTTTATGGGTAACTCATCTCACAGTTACCTCCCAAAAGCATCATCTCCAAAAACTATCACATCAGGGAATTGGCTTCATCAATTGAATTTTGAGAGACACAAATATTCAATTTCTGCAAGGCACAGAGCTCTTCATCTGGGCTAGGCTTCTCATTTTAATGTTCTCATAGTTAGTGGTAATTTATGGTCCTTGCCTAGGAAGAAAAAACATTTTTTTTTCCTTTTCACTCAGAATGTCAATTAGGCTTTTATAAATCAACGACTTGATGTTGGATTCAGGATTTATCATGAACCTTCTACAACTATCCTATGAGGCCTAGCTAGATATCTTGACTTTTAGATGTGAATTTCCAAATGAAATGTTTACCCCCCAAAATGTAGAATTCCTGAAAAGAACCTTTTCTGTTTCATTTTCTACTTTATTCTGCATATTTAAAGATCACCTGTCTCATAGTAAGGATTTAATAATTATTGAAAGAATTAATGAGGGAATAAGGCTCAATAAAGTTCAATAATTTCTTCAAAATTTCCCAGTTAACATGGAGAATTTGAATTTCATCCAGATCTTCCATTTAGAAACTGTGCATTCTGAGGTAAAATATTATCATTCATAGTAACAATCAAATAAAAAGCATGAAACAACAAAATTACAAGGAAAATAATGTTTTATAGATGAAATAAAAAATGAACTAATTGAGGGGTATATGGAAAGGGTAGAAAATATTCATTTATATATATATATATATTTTTTTTTTCTAGTACCAGGAATTGAACCCTCAACCTTTGCACTGAGCTACGTCACCTGACCATTTTTTACTTTTTATGTGATACAAAGTCTTGCTAAGTCATTAGGTTGCCCAGGCTGGGCTTGAAACTTGGCATCCTCCTTCCTTGGCCTCCTGGATTGCTAGGATTGCAGGCCTAGACTATCAGGGTGGGCTTATGATCTGATAATATTTATGGTAGTTCTGATAGATGACAGAGCTCCAATTTTGTGAGTCCGTAGCAGTAGAAAAGAAGAAACAGATTTAAAACTCTGGAGTAAAATTGGACAATTGTTCTTTACATGTGTGGGTATTTGTGGGAGGAAAGCGTTGTGAGAAAGGATAGGTAGGAGAGCAAATGGTCAATAATCCTAATGCTATGAGTTTGGTATGAATATATAGATATAGCTAGTCTCTGCATATCAGTCATACCCTACTCCAGAAAGACGAGATTCAAATATGGTTCCATTATATTTTGTGGATGAGGTTCCATATGTTGTATTTATAGAAAATTGTTGTCTTCCATTTGAGGAGACTTGACTTTGCTCTTATCAATTGTACAACAATTCTAGAATTCATGTAATCCCAGAAGAACAGGTAGGTAGTTGCTTCTAAGAGAATGTGGAATCTCTTTATTCCCTTTCTACTTCTTGCCATAACACATTCCTGTTGAGGCTTTTTCTCCATACTTTATGGATACTTGTCTTCTCTAAGCCTATGTGGTAGAATCTACCATTCCTGGTGCTCCGTGCTTCACATTCAAGATGAGAACACGTTTAACAGCTGTACTTTGGGTGTTTTTCTGCAAAGAAAATTATACGCCTAACTGGCTGGTTTCTTAAGGCCTCCTGGCTCCAAGTCGCAGCAGCAGCAGCAGCAGCAGCTGGTTTTCTACCCCCCCACCTGATCTTTAAGCTACGAAGGCCCTTGGATTTAGCAAACATTGTTATTCTTTTCCTGGGATTATTATTTTCAGATTTGCCTTGTTCTTTCTTATCATTTAGCCACTGTCGACATGGTAGATATTTAAGAGTGAGAATTAGGATGTTAGTCTCTTTCTGCCCTGAAGACTGAGATATTTATTCATACACACAATAGTGATTTACTATATATTCTAAGAGAAAGGCATAATCTGATGATATAATAAAAACTAGGGGTGGTTCTCCCTAGAATAGTACATTTCTCCATATCATAATTTGCCTGAGAAGAGAAGATCATTGGAGGTTTACTCTAATTTATATAGTCTTTCATTTTTAGACTTCAGATAACAAAATTTCTAAGGCTTCCTTTAAACTAATAATTGAATCTTATTGACTCATAATTTAAACACCCTATAAGACCAATAACATCCTTAGTGTGGGAAGTATGCATGCATACACACACACACACACACACACACACACACACACGGACCCAAAATTTGCTTTAAGAATTTACATTAGTCTGCTAGGTCTGTGCAAACAAAATATCACCAACTAGGTGTTTTATACAACAGAAATTGATCTCATCACAATTTTGGGTGCTGGAAGCCCAAGATCAAACTTTGAGCAGGTATTTTTCCCTGCGGCTTTTCTGCTTGGCTTTGGATAGATGGATGTCTTGCTGTGTGTCCACATGGTCATTTGTTCCTGAGTCATTGTTATGGCTTCAATCTATTAATTTTATGGAAGGGACATTGTATAATTGAGCCCATAACAATGATAGAGGCAAGTATGTTCATGAAAGAGAGAGACTGTGTTCTGGACTCCTTAAAGTATGATGTTACTATGACAGTTCATTAGAAGTGACATGTAGAAAGCCATCCCATGAGTCAAGATGATGAAACAATGAAATATTTCCTGACCGCTGTCATTATTGGATACTGACTCTTCAAATGATCTTAATTGTATTATCTCATCACGGGTTTGATAAGATTTTTTGACGATTCATTTTGGTCCATGAATATAGATTAAAGGACAAAGAATGAGGAGACAAAAGAAATAATTGTGTGATTTGAATTTGTACTCTGTTTGATCCTCTTGCTGAATGGATTATTATTGTCTATCCATACCAAATTATTTGCTCTTTTTCATTTCCTCTTAAGAGTTTATTCAGATATATGCATCAAATGATGGCATGAGAAACCCAGGACTTTTCAACAAAGAAGTCAATTTGCTCTTTTCCTGGTTGTTACAGATAGACATTTGTGGGTGTGAAATATGGCATTTCACTATTTTAGATGTTTTATAATGTAATATGCACCTTGAACTTTTTAATGCTAATTCTCTAGCTGTGGTTGTTCAGGGTTTTTATGACACGCAATGTTAATTATCTTTTATTATAATAAACGAATAGAAAAAAGGTCAAAGGCAAGGTCATCTACTCCAAAAATATAAGAAGCTTTAAGCCCTTAGTCCTTAGCAGCTGCTCATGATCAGTCTTGTTGATGAGCTGATGTAGGGTGTTTAGAAACCTTCATGTATAGCACGTTCCTATGTTTGAACACAGCTCCCTTCCTTTGCACTCAGATTATTTGTCTGAATAAATTAGATTTAAAAGCTTTTGCTTATTGTTTTCTGTGAAAAACATATTACCATCCACTTGTAGTTATTTAGAATTAGAATATATTGGGTCAGATGCTGTGCAAATTCATGTAGCAAATGAAAATGAAAAACTATGTTGAAAGGTGTTTCTAGCCTAAGTAATCCTATTTAGAATGTGCCCTAGTTTGTGAAGGTTTATTTATTTATTTTTTAATATCTTCTCCTTTCTTTTTAACTTTGAAAAGCAGAACCTGGAGTGGGATTCATGATGATATTCCCAAGCACAAAAACAAAGAAGTTCTCCTTTTAAGTAATTCAGCAGAACTCAAATATTTAAAGAAAATTAAGGAAGTAGTGCTTGAGGGGATGATTTCCTTAATAAATGAGTAAAACTTTAGCGTGGATACAATTTTTCCATATCACTTCTTGGATAAATTTGTTATTAGAAGAAATATTAACCAAAATAATAACAGAATTTATAACAATAAAAAACATGTGCTGTTTTTGCTTTTCATTTGCTTCCAAAAGCTCAATGCCCTTTGCAAATCGGTGCTTTAAATCCCATAGTCAGTGGATTTATCTGACTCAGGTATTAGTCTTCATTTTCTAAGCTGCACAGACTCTCCTGCTAAGAGGAGGCTTGCCTGGGATCATGTAGGGAGTCCACAGAACTAAAATGATTCTAAATTTGGGGCTCATAAATCAACGTATTATTCCTCAGGTAATATTATTTTCCAGAAAATGAAACTTGCATCTTAACTAAAAATTTGCTCAGTTTTAAAGGTTTTATTCACTGAGATAGCAAGCAAAATGGAAAAATGCATAATGGCTCATTTACAGAACACTTTATATGCTGCAATTAAGACTCCATGAATCAAACCTTACAGTGTCAGCTCTATTTCCTTTAGCAGATATCATTGGAAATGAGTTGTTTACCATCTGCCTCTGACTTTCACTTGAGGACAGCTCAACAATCCTATTATCTAAAAATGATTCATACTTTCATATAGAGAGATCTGGCAAGAGTACCACACAATCATGTTATTTTTTCATTCACTTGTTCTTTTGTGATTCAGTATCAGTGAACATAATTGTCATCTACTTACAGATATACTAGGTAATATATAGTTTCAAATGACTCAAGTCATTTTAGCAGCATGCCTAATTTCCTATAGTTTATTAAGTTTTGTCACTTTGGCAGTTGTGTTAAATCATGAACGAAGTCTAATACATACTAATGTCAGACAATATTGCGTGAATGAAGTCTAAGATTAGGAAATAGGTAAGGGCGGGCCTAGGTAGAAGTGATCAGATACACCTCGTCTCTCAGAGGTTCAATTCATTTTCCATGTGGGGCATTGTCAGCTAGGGAAAGCATGTGTGCATGAGGACTGGACCTTGTCTATGGCTTAATAACTAAAAAAATCCTGCAGTGAGTCCCTTGGTATGTTGCAGTTGAAACTACAGGACATTTTTATTCCAGGACCTGAAAAATGTGAACTGTTATTTATAGTTGCTTAACCGTACACTAAAAATAGAAGAAACTGTGTCATTAATATAGAAAAGTCATTAATGTAGTGAAAAAACAAATCAATTGTCCCATAATTGCTTTAGATGAACATCTCATGCAGTTTTTATAATCTGTATGCATGCAATTTGGATGAGAAAGGTGATTTACGAAATAGAGTTTGGAGAATGAAAGTGTAAATCATGATTTGTCACTATTACTATGAACTAAAATAATCTTCTTTACTTATGTATTAAAGCTATTGAGCTGTGAATGTATATCGGTAATACTGCGGATTGACTGGTTTGGGATTTTATTCTAAATGCCTCACTAATCCAGAGCCAATAATGATGCTAGTCTCCAGAGTCAGTAATTGTACTAAACTCCACAGTGGTCAAAATGCTTCCTAAATTTGTGTATTATTGTGTGGTATTCACTGGATGCCCAGGCGATCTTGGCTCCTCAATCATTCCATAGACTGGGAAAGAAAAACATATCATTCACTTTAATTGTACAGGTGACAACACACACAGCAAGAAAGACTGGGCTCCCTAGAATTATGCTTTGGTCTTATGGTTCCTCCTGAAATCGCCCATTCCTTAACTTGTCTTTTGTAAGAAAAATGTTAGCGAAAGTTTGTAACATAAATAAGGAAAAAGAAAAAGAGAGAAACATATTTTGTAACACAATGGGAAAGATCTATCATGCAAACATCAATCTAAAGAAGGAGGAGTGTCCCAGCTGTAAGAAAACCCCACCTCTGCTTCATGAGCTCTCTCATGCGACCCCTACTTCAGGCACATTCTTTCTCCTGGGACCCTCACCTGCTGTCTGTAACTGTCCTCTTGGACTCTGTGTCCGTGTGGGAGGTCCTCTTTGGCTCCTGGTGCTGGTTGGTCTGCTTGGATTGTGACCCTTGCTCTAGGTCACCACTTCATCGCGATATTCCTCACCCAAGCACCCTCCTCGGCCATGTAGAGTCTGATTCTCATGCTAAGTCCCTCCCCAGCATGGATGTCCCCCTCACTGTATCTGAGACACCACACCACGTGGGCTGCTCTTCTACAGCAACATTCTGCTTACTCATGGACACTGTCTCTCTCTGTGAGGTCATTATCCATAAGGACACCATTTTCACCTTGCTCAGACTCTTACAGCTGGTTTCTGGTTACTGCAGCTACCTTCCCATAGCCTCACTTGCCACTGTAGTCACTGACGTATCGTGCCTCACCCGGTATGCTTACTGTGTTGATTAGGCTTGTCCAGAGGAGCAGAATCAATAGGTGGTTTATTAGACATGCTTACAGAATCAGAGGCAGGATAGTCCACAGGGCTGTCTGCACCCAAGAGAGCCAGAGAACCCTGCAGCCGCTCAGTCTGAGAAGCTGGAAGCTGCAGAACAAGAGACGTCAAGGATTTGGTGCCAGCTGGAGACTGAAGGCCTACAATCCCCCTGAAGAGCTGCTGGTGTGAATCCTCACTGAAGGGCTGAAGAAACTGGAAGCTGATGCCCACAGGGATGAAAACTACAGATGCATTTGCTCAGGCAGAACGGAGCTTTATAAACCACAGGCTGACTTCCTTTTCATTCCGTCTGGGCTGCAAGCCTATTCTCTGGTGCCACCCCCATCAGGGCAGGTTTTCCCCATCGGTTTGCTGGCCTGCACGGCAGCAGTCTGGACACTACCACAGACACATCCAGAAATGTGATTTACTAATCTGCTGGGCATCTCTTAATCCAATCAAGTTGACAATCGCCGTTAATCATCACGTTTAGGATGGACCTGCTTGGGAAAGGAAAGGAAGGGGAAGAGAAAAAAGGGAGCCGAGATACAATTTTTAAAACACTACTTTCAATAATTGTGAATGTCGCTATTTTACCTCCTAGCTACAATACGCAGAAGTTTGATTTTTAGACTCAAGATCCATGTTTTGGTGTTTTGGTTTCAGTTTTATCATTTAGAAAGCTGAAGACCAACAGCATACTTCACTTTAATTTTTGACATCTGTGAACTTGTGAACACTGATCAAATAATTATGTTAGATCATATTTAATCAGCATAAAAATACTAGTCATAAGAATATGCCATAAGAATATACCATCTGGAGTTTTGTTAAAATTTCATATTTCATCTTATAATACCTTCAAGTATGGATAAGAATATCAGCTGGACCTTAAACTAAAAGTCTTCTTATGTACTCTATTAGTTGGGAATATATCAAGTGTCTATTTATTATTCCTACAATTAATAATGATTGAGGAAGTTGATAATTTATGCATTCTAAAATAAATAGGATATATTTTAACAATTTATATTAGGTAGCGTCATGTTAAAATACTTCCAGGACCTTATCTTTTTTGAGTTTTATATCCACCTGCCTTTAGGTATCTATAAATGTTAATGAAGTTTGAACAATGATTTAAACTGCACTGATAGAGATTTTATTATATTCTTTCTTCTAATCTTTTTTGCTAACATTTATCGCATTAAACACACTTAATTTTAACTACAATTTTAAAATATATTTAAAATATAGTGATTTAATTCCACTAGGGCCTGAAACATGAAAAAAAAAAGTCCTGTGTAGATAGTCTTCAAATCATAAAAAAATACTGTAAACTTTAACCCTTTAAAAATTTATAAGAGTATTCAATAGGGAGGAGAATTAGAAAGGGAGGAGGGGGGAAAAGAAGGAAAGGAAAAAGAAAAGAAAGAAAAAAAGGCGGAAAATGTAAATAAAGCTACTATAAATAGGGAAGGGAGAGGGAGTGGAAGGGAGGGGGAAGCCAAGATGTATCATGTACAGGTACAAAATAAGTATTATGAATGTGATCACTATGTACACAATGTACCGATCGATACATGGTCTTGGTAAATAAAATTGAATAATAAAAGATTTATAAGAAAAAAATCATTGACAGTATGATAATACTCAGGATAAATCAATATTGATCAAGATATAATAACCATAGAACTTAGAGATTTTTAAAAAAATGAACATAGAGAAAAACAATACGTCTCCCAAATATCCGACTCCTCCGTGGCCCTGAGGGGGAAGAAAGCAAGTATTAGCATCTTTTTAGACCACAAATCCACACTGCACACTGTGGGAACAACTGAACAGTTGAAAGTACTGAGATACTATTTTGTCTGCACTAACTCCACTATAACATTACAAATCAACTTCTGTTAAAAAACTCACATTTTTAAAATAAATCATCAAATCCACCATTGTACTTACAATTTATGCTTTAATAGCAATTTTGGCCGTTTTTTCATTTAGCTGTTCAACATTTAGTTAAAGCGCTCATTAGCAGGGGTACCTCCTAACCACCCCTTTGGTTGAAATCTCTTCAAAGCACAAACAGATGCCTGTAATTTTCTCCTACCACAGGTTTGTCCCTGATTTAATTTGTGTTTATTTGGAGGGTGAAAATAGCATTGGATCAGTTTGGCTAAGCAGTTTAAATAATATATTTGTTTTGCAAATTGTGTAAATGCAGGGATCCTCAGAGGATTCCTGATACTTCTGCTTCGAGTCCCCTCCCTGGACATTTGTAACTCCTATAGAATGTATTGTTTTATGTTTTCATCCAAGCTTCACCAGAATCACAGGGCACAGTCGGGTGATGCTGAATCAATAACCCTGCTTTCTTTGGTTCTTTATAAGAATCACTTTCTTTTATTGCACTTGGTTTCTTTGAACTTTCTCCATTTTCTCCTGGGCTTCCTGAATATATTAAGGTTTATAAAACACTGAACTATGATGTTTGAAACCTAACAAATGGGAAAGTCATACTGGCTTTCTATAATAAATGTACTCTAGATGAGTGTAAGAGTTTAGTTTAGATATCCTAAAATAAATTTAAACAATAAATCATTTTAATGTGAATTATTTTCTGAAATCTTTGTCATCTTTGCAAATCATTCAGCCATTTCATCCCTGAAGTGTTCATTTTTCAAAGCGTTGGGCATATAATGAGTCACAAAATTTATTGTTCTTCTTTCTATATTATATCTAATGTGTTCATCACAATTGTACAGTCAGTACTTTTACTATCACTATTCTATAAAAGAGGAAATTGATGCTTGGTGAAGCTATTATGTCTCAGAATACGCTGGAACATATAGACATGATTTTGAACTTTAAAGGTCTCATTTCAAAGCTCAGGGCTTTATTCACACACTGCTCAGAATATTGTTAGAGGAATCAGTAAAATATAGTGGTTTACATAATGGTGTATCTTAACTCTGCTTAAATTTCTAATGCCAAGAGGACTTCAGTAAAGGTGCATACTAAGTGGTTGAGAATGAATATACAATTTTGAATGAGAGAAAATGGAGTCTTTATCATATTATTTCCTGCTATCACTCTGATTTTGTGTAACTACTTCTTCATCTCTCTGTCTTTCTCAGCTCCTCTCACACTGTTGATATATGTCTATAGATATATAAATGTAGACATGAAGATACTGCACATGCATAACGCATACGTGTTTTTGTCTTATGAAATATATATGTTTCCTAAAAAAGAAAGTAAGAAATAAAATGAAAATTGAAATTGTGAAAACACAATAATAGAGGAAGTGGTTGGGATGAGATGGATGATATTAACATTGGCTGACTTTGCAGAAATCTTTGCATACCTTAGATGCCAGTAATGTCTGTATTTGGATATTCACTATTCATGGATGTTCATATAAACTTGAAATAGAAAGAGAAATAATGAGGTTTGAAATATGAGCTCGGAAGCCCAACTATTTGGACATAAATCTTAACTCTTCCTCTTTCTACTCACACTTGGCAGATTAATCATACACTTACTTTGAAGAATAAATAACATTAATGTATGCAAAATATTGCAGATAAAATATTCTTATCCATGAAAACTGATCTATAAATGTAAGCTGTTATTACATGTAAAAGAATATGTACTTTCTGGCCAGAGGTGACTGCTTTGTTGTTTACATCTAACATATCCTTTTAAGGAAACAAATGGCTAATATTTGTAGCTGTAAGTGACAACAAAAAGCAATTTTATTTGTAACATTTACCTTGAGCAGAAGTTAAATGTTAGTGTGGTCATTGTTTCAGACAAATTATCTTGGAAAGTGTTACTTAGGGCTTTCTGGAGACTGCTTAGTGTACCAGCTTTATTTGCTCCTAGAACTGTGAAGGAGAAAGAAAGAGGAGAAAGAAAGAGAAATGCCCAACTTGTCCTTCATTGCTACTGCATAATGGAAAGATTTGGTGCATTTGTTGGGGCAGAGATGGCTGATTAAAGTGTGGAAAGTTTTCAGTTCAGGCTCCAAATTTAGTCTAAGGTATATATGGGGTTCTTGGACAGGATCTTCTATTTTTTCTTATATGCTAAGAAAGGTGTTCTTTTTCTCTCATCACAAAATGAGTTCAGTTTTTCTCAGTAAAATGAGCAGCTGCACACTCAGGTAGTGTGTTTCTGTCTCTTGGCAGACCTGTGTCTCCTGGAAATTGTTTCCTTTCTACAGTGCTGTCAGGCACATTATCAGTTTATGAGGGCCCGAGACAGGGCAGAACAGATGAAAATTTCTGAGAAGCAAAGATGGATCGATTGTACAAATGTATCACATTTTGCAAAGTAAAAGGTTGAGATTATAGAACTGAGTAAAGAGTGGGCTGTGCAGTTTAGGGAAAAGATGTGACCAAGTCTCTTGCTAAACGATTCAGATCAGCAGGAAATAATTTGAACATAAACTAAATCTAACATGGATGAAAAACTTGAGACTATAAAATGGAATATTCACAGGTAAAGATACCTTTGTGATGCAATGTAAAAGAAGGGTTAAGGGAGAAATATTTAACTTCTTAGTTTCTTGGCCTTTTTTTCTTCTAATAGAAGTGTTTAGGCAGGGTGTCTATTTTTAATTTCTACTTTTGCCCATTCAACAAGTTTCCATATATAATATTTTAATTTTAATTGACTTCTTTTTTTAAATTTTTACCAAGAATATATATTGGTACAATGTATACAAAATGGTCACATTTATCATCGATCTTTTCCCCATCCCTCCCTTCCTCGTCCCTCCCTTCCATTCCCCCCACCTTCCTTATTTACAGCAGGTTTATTTACATTTTTCCATTTTTTCCCTTTCCCCTTTCTTTCTCTTTTCCCTTCGTTCTTTTTCCCCTTCTCCCTTTCTAGTTCTCCTCTCTTTTGAATATTATCTTTCTTTTACATAATACCTATTATAACTCTTTGGTTTTATGTAGACTTATATTCTCTCATATCAGAGAAACAATTTGATGTGTACTCATGAGTGACTGATTTATTTCTCTTAGGAGTATGTTCTCAAGGTGCATCCATTTACCTACAAATGACTCTAGTTTATCATTTTTTATGGCAGAGTAGTACTCCATTGAGTTAAAAAAAAAAGCACATCTTCTTTAGCCATTCCTTATTTGTTGGGCATTTGGGTTGTTTCCAAGACTTAGCTATTACAAATTGTGTTGCTATGAGGATGGTCATGCATATATCCCTATGGTATGAGGTTTTCAATTCTTCTGGGAAGATACCAAGCAGAGGAATAGCTGAGTCAAATGGAACCTCTAGTTTTAGTTTTTTGAGGCGTCTCCACACTGATCTCCATAGTGGTTGGACTAGTCTAATTCCTACCAACAGTGGAGAAGGGTACCTTTTTTGTTGCAGCCCTGCCAGCACTTGTTGTTGGTTGATTTCTTGATAATAGCTGTTCTTTTTGGAGTGAGATGGAATCTTAGCGTTGTTTTGATTTCCGTCTCTCGAATGACCTGCGATATTGAACACTTCCTCATATGTTTATTTGCCATATTTATTTCTTCATCTGAGAAATGTTTGTTCATTTCAGATGCCCCTTTTTGGATTGGGTCTTTAAATTTGAAGGGGTTGATTTTTTTGAGTTTTTAATATATTCTAGATGTTAGACCTTTGTCTGAGGGATAGCTGGAAAAGATTTTTTTCCCAGTCTGTGGCTTTTCGTCTTGCACTATTGGTGATTTCTTTTGCTGTCCGAAAGCCTGTTAGTGGGATGTGGTCCCAAGCACTGATTCTTTGTATTATTTCCTGTGCAGTCTGGGTTCTGTTCATAATTTTTTTTCCTACCCCTATGTCTTCAGGAGTTCTTCCTATTCTATTCTCCAGTAGGTTTAGTGTTTCTGTTTTAATGTTTAGATCTTTGACCCACTTCGATTTTAGCTCAGTATATCACGAGAGACATGTATCTAGTTTTAGTTTTCAGCATGTGGCCAGCCAATTTTTCCAGCACCATTTGTTAAAGAGGCTATCTTTCTTCCAGTGAGGGTGTTTGGCTCCTTTGTCGAAGATGAGGTATTTGAGTGTATTTGGAGTTTTTTCTGCATCTTCTAGCCTGTTCCTTTGGTCCTCAGGTATGTATTCATGCCAGTACTGTGCTGTTTTTATCACAGAAGCTTTATAGTATAATTTCAGTTCAGGGATTGTGATACCCCCTGCCTTGCCCCTATTGCCCAGGATTGTTTTTGATATTTGTAGTCTTTTCTAGTTCCAGATGAATTTCATGACTGTTTTTTCTAATTCTGCGAAGTATGTTAATGGTATTTTGATTGGAATTGCATTAAATCTGTATAGTAATTTAGAAAGTATGGCCATTTTCACTACGTTGGTTCCGCCTATCCAAGAACATGGTATATCTTTCCATTTTCTGTTTTGTTTGGTGCTGAGGATCGAATTTAGGGCCTTGTGCTTGCTAGGCAAGCACTCTAACCACTAAGCTAAATCCCCAACCCCTCTTTCCATTTTCTGATATCCCTTTCAATTTTCTTTTTTAGACTACTGTAGTTTTCAATGTAAAGATCTTTTACTTGCTTTATTAGATTCCTAAGTATTTCATTCTTTTTTTTTTTTTTTGATGCAATTGTGACAGTTATATCTTCTCTTGTTTCTTTCTCGGTGAGTTTGTTATATGTACACAGGAATGTTACTGACTTTTGGGTGTTGACTTTGTATCCGGCTACACAACTGAATTTAGTTATTAAATGTAGATGTCTTTTGGTGGAATAATTGGGGTCTTCTATGTAGAGTATCATGTCATCTATGAATAATTATAGTTTAAATTCTTCCTTTCCTATCTTTATTCCTTATATTTCTTTCTCTTACCTAATTGCTCTGGCCAATGTTTCTAGAACTACACTGAATAGTAGTGGTGATGAGGACATCCTTGTCTTGTTCCAGATTTTAGTGTGAAAGCTGCCAGTTTCTGATCATTTAGTCTGATGTGGACTGTTGGTTTGTCATAGATGGCTTTTTTCAGATTGAGGTATAGACCATCTATTCCTAATTTCTGTAGAGTTTTTATCATGAATGGGTGTTGGATTTTGTCAAATGCTTTTTCTGCATCTATTGAGATGATCATATGATTTTGTCTTTGACTCTGTTGATATGGTGTATTACATGTATTGATTTGCATATGTTGAACCATCCCTGCATCCCTGGGATGAATCCTACTTGGTCGTAGTGTATAATCTTCTTGATAATTCATTGCATTCTGTTTGCCACTATCTTGTTGAGAATTTTTGCTTCTATGTTGATTATGGAAATTGGCCTATAGTTCTCTTTTTTGGTTGGATCCTTTTCTGGTTTTAGTATCAGGGTAATACTTGCTTCTAGAATGATTTTGGAAGTACTGCTTCCTTTTCAGTTTCATTAGAGTTTGAGGAATAGTGGTATTAGATAATTTTTGAATTTCTTGTAGAATTCAGCTGTGAAACCATCAGGACCTGGGCTTTTCTTTATTGGTAGGTTTTCAATTACCTCTTCAATTTCAATGGCTGATATTGGGTTATTAATATTCTTATGTCTTCTTCAGTTTTGGTAGTTCACATGTTTCTAAGAGTCTGTCCATTTCTTCAATGTTTTCCATCTTGTTTGAGTGTATGTTCTTGAAGTAGGTGCTGATGATCCTTTGGATTTCCATAGGGTCAGTCGTGACTTCACCCGTTTCATTTTTTATTACATGGATTTGGGTTTTTTCTTTCTTTCTTTCTTTTTCTAAGAGTGACTAGGGGTTTGTCTATGTGATTTACTGTTTCAAAGAACCAACTCTTTGATTTATTGATTCTTTGTATTGTTTTCCTCATCTCAATTGCATTAATTTCAGCTCTGATCTTTATAATTTCCTCTTTCATACGAGCTTTGGGTTTGATTTGTTCTTCTTTTTCTAGATCTTTGAGGTTCAACGTTAAGTTGTTTATTTGAGTTCTGTTTTCCTGATGTGGGAGTTCAATGCAATGAATTTCTCTGGAAGCACTACTTTCATTGTATCCCATAGGTTCTGGTATGTATTATCATCATTATCATTTAACTGTATAAATTGCTTAATTGTTCTTTAATTTCTTCTGTGACCCAGCTGCTGTTCAGGAGGATGTTATTTAGTTTCCATGTGTTTATATATTTTTTTTTTTGGTTTCTGTTAACATTGAATTCCAGTTTCATTGCACTGTGGTCCAATAGTATGTATGGGATAATTTCAATTCCCTTACATTTACTTAAACATGCTTTATGCACTAGTATGTGGTCTATTTTGGAGAACATTCCATGTGCAGCTTAGAAGAGTGTGTATTCTGCTGTCGTGGGGTGGGACACTCTGTAGACATCTGCTACATCCATTTGTTCTCGAGTTGATTCATATCTGATATTTCTTTGTTAATTTTTTTTGTCTAGTTGATCTATTTATGACAGTGAGGTATTGAAATGTCCCATTATAATTGTGATAATGTTTATTTGATTTTTCATGTTCCTTAATATTTGTTTTATGTAGTTAGGTGCACTGATATTTGGCGCATAAATAATAATGATTGTTATTTCTTTCTCTTGGAGTTTTCCCTTAATGACCTTCTTTGTCCCTCTTGATCAGTCTTAGTTTGAAGTTCACTTTGTCTGAGACTAGAATAGCTACCGTGCTTTTTTCTGGGTTCCTGTTTCATTAAATATTGTTTTCCATGTTTTGATTTTCACTCCATGAATTTCCTTTTGGGTTAAATGTGTCTCTTGTATGCAGTATATTGATGGATCTTGTTACTTGATCCATTCTGCTAGTTTGTTTCGATTGGTGAGTTGAGACCATTTACATTGATGGCTACAGCTGTTATGTATTGACTTATCTTTGTCATAGATCTTTTCTGTTGTTGGTTCTGTGTTTCACCTCAGTTTAAGTGCTCGTCTTGCCTGGTGAGTTCTTTTCATTAGTGTCCTCGTAATTATAGTTTCCTTTTTCCTTTTCTAGGATATCCTTCAGAATATTTCGTAGAGATGGTTTGGAGGTCATAAATTTCTTCAGTTGTTGTTCGTCATGGAAGTATCTTATTTCATTGTTGAATTTGAAAGATAGTTTGGCCAGATACATCAATCTGGGTTGGAGATTGTTTTCTTTTAAGGCTTCAAACATTTTGCTCCAGGGTCTCCCTGATTTTAAGGGTTTGTTTTGAGAAGTCCACCGTGATTCTAATGGGTTTACCCTTACAGGTGATTTGTTTTTCTTTGTCTAACAATTTTCAGTATTGTCTTCTTTTGTTGAATTTCTGGAATGTTGATTATTATAGGTCTTGGCATAGATTTATTTTGACCATGAGTAATTGGGGTTCTATATGCCTTGCTTATCTGTATTTCAAGTTCTCTTATGCTTGGGGAGTTTTCTGTCATTACTTTTGTAAATAATCTTTTTAGATCCTTTGCACTGTCTCCTGCTTTTTTATTGCTCCACTCACACTTATGTTCCTCTTTGCATTATCTTGCAGCCGCTGTAGTGATTTTTCATAGTCTCTAGCTGTTTTTAAGAGGTCTTTCTTTTCACTGTTGCTAATTGGAGACCTGTCTTCCAGATCTAAGATTCTATCTTTACTTTCACTCAATCTACTGTGTCTACTTTCAAAAAAGTTTATGATTTCTTGGATATCTCTTTGGATCTGTTTCAGGGGTTACATTTCTTTACTGAGTTGAATGTTCAAATTTTCCAACATTTTTCTAAACTCCTCTGTTTTTTTAATCTATGTCTATTCTGAATTCACTAAGCAGGTCTTTCATTATAATTGCCATCTCTTTTTTAACTTGGGCAATTATTTCTAGTCTGATGTTCTCTATAGCCTCCCCTATCTGTTTTTTAACTTCTGCTGCTGTCATTTCTGAAAGTTTGTTTGGGTGTCTTCTGACTGCCTCTAGTATATTGTCCTCTGAATGTGTTCTGGGTGGGCTGGGGGCTGGGGTTGTGTTTTGCTCCTATGTCTTGTCATTTTCTTTCTACATATATATATGTTTCCCCCTTTTAGCTTGTGCTCTGTGTTGATTTTATATTTCGTTTATGGGAGGTTACTCGAAGGCAAGTATCAGTGCTTTCCAGGAAAAGTCTGTCCTTAAGCTGTTTTCAAGGTATATGTGGTTGTTGATTCTTACATCTATTATGTCTCCAGAACTTTCCTCAGTGGCATGGGTATGGTTGGCTCCACTTAGTATTGATGACTTGCGAAAGGGAAGAAAAGAAAAAAGGAAAAGAAAAAAAAAAGTGCAAGACAGAGGCTGTGCTATCTTCAATTCTAGATCTCTCCTATGTTACTGGATTTTCACACTGCTGGTGCATGGGCCAGGCCGACGCTGGTCTGCAGTGAAAGGAGTACAACTTGGGCAGCATGGGTGGTCCGGCATCCCCCAATGAGGTCATCATTGGGTGGGACGGGGCCTACACTAGCCTATAGTGATGGGTGTGCAAACCTGGGCAGCGCAGGCAGTCCGGTGTCCCCTGATGAGGTCGTCAGTGGGCAGGACAGGACCCATGCTGGTCCACAGTGCTGTGCGTGCAAATGTGCACAGCACGGGCAGTCTGGCATCCCCTCATGAGGTCATCAGAGGGCAGGATGGGTCCTGCACTAGTCTGCAATGATGGGTGCACAAACCTGTGCCTTAATTGACTTCTAAAGCTCTTCAAATTTTCTTGATGATTATTAGTTGACTATTGCTGTTTGGAAAAATGTTTTAAAATATTCAAAATTATATCTTGTGCCCAGTCTTTAATATTTGATGTCATTAGCCTGATGCAGTGGCAAACACCGGCTACTCAGGAGAATGAAACTGGAGGATTACAAGTTCAAGGCCAACCCAGGGAACTTAGTGAGGTCTCAAAATAATTACACTTTTTAAAAATGGTTGTGGTCATAGCTCAGTGCTGTAGTGTTTGCTAATCATATGCTATGAAGCCCTGTGTTCAATCTTTAGAAACACAAGAAAGTTAATTTTAAGAAGATTTATTGTCATTATTGTTGCTTTTTATAACATCAGTGATAATGATTTTCACTTCAGTTTTTCTGTTGTGAAAAATCATGGTCTGTGTGACACACAACTCACTGTGTATAACTAAATTGTCAATTTTCATAATGTGCTTGAGATGAATGCTAATTTTCTAGTGTTCTGTATATGTCTATTGTATGAGGCTAATCAGTTATGCTGTTGAATCTTTTATATTGTTACTAATTTCTGTTGTTTAAAATACTTGTTACTAGAAGAGTTTTAAATTCTCTCATTAAAACTGAAGTCAGCCAGGTGTGGTGGTGCACGACAGCAATCCTAGCATTTGGGAAGCTGAGGCAGAAGGGTTTCCATGAGGTCAAGGCCAGCTTGGGCTCCATAGTAATTTCAAGGCCAGCTTGAGCTGCATAGTGAGACCCTGTCTCAAAAAGCAAAACAAAACAACAATAGCAGCAACAGCCACAAAACTGAAATCAGTTAAGTTTTCCTTACATTAAATCAAGTTTTGCCCTACATATTCTGATAATACTAGGTTAATACTTCTGATAAATTTAGAATTATTTTTGCTTCTAATGGATGCACAATTTACATTATGCATCAGGATTCACTATACTTACTGAAGCCACACTCTATCAACTTTCAATTTTTAATGTTTTCTGATGCAACATTTTCATAATTTTACATGAAAATATATTGGTTTTTAAGTAGTAACATAAATAATATAAAGATGAATTTTCTCCTTTTAATTCCAGTTTTCCCATCTTTGTTTATTAATACTTGATTTGAGTCATTTTACATTTACTGTGAGTTTCTTCCTAGATATCTGTTTATTGAACTATTTTTACACGAATCTGTTCATATGTTTTTTGGGTCATTTTGTTCACATCCTGCCTTCCTGAGATTATACTAATTATTGCTGCTGCTGCTATTATCGTTGTTATTATTACTCTTTCTTAAACCAACTTTGGTTTGGGATATTTATCTTTATAATTTAAACAAAATCAACTTATTTAAAGCTTAAGTCTACTCTCCTCCAGCAGAATAAAAAGTTTAAAGAACGCTTGAATTCTGACATACACCCCCACAACATATGTGTTAAGCCTTGTGTAGGACGTTAACCTACTTTTTATTTATTTCATACATTGAACTTTGATATTATTTCACATAATATATGGTTATTTATATTCACCAAATACATACCAGTATCTTTTGTTGACATCCCTTCTTGTTACTCAAGTCTTCTTTTAGGGATACTTTATTTTTAAATTATATCTATTACCATTCCTACTTGTAATGTTCTATTCTTGTTTGGTTATCTGAAAATGCTTTTATTTTACTTTTGCTTTTTGATATAAAAATATGATTTTTTTCTAAGAAATTATATTGTATCTTTTTTTAATATCTTCAATTTTTGCTATCTGCCATTTTAAATTTTGATCTCCTTCAGTCAATCTGTTTTACATCTTTTTTTTTTTTTTAACCAAGAACGTGCATTGGTACAATGCAGATATACATAATCATCACATTAATTTTAGGTAATTTGTACCTGTACATGATATATCTTGGTTCCCCCTTCCCACCCCTCCTTTGTACTCCCTCTTCCCTCCTTATTTAAAATAGCTTTATTTACATTTTTCCATTTTTAACCTCATTTTCTTTACCTTTCTTTTTCCCTTCCTTCTTTTCCCCCTCCCCCTCTCTAGTTCTATTCCCAGGTGGATATTATCTTTCTTTTTCATGACATCTATTATAACTTTTTGTCCTTACTTACACTTACTTTTTCTCATATCAGAGAAACAATTCAGTATGTACTCAGGTGTGTCTGATTTACTTTATTTAAGAGTATGTGCTCAAGGTGCATTTACCTATAAATGTCTCAAGTTTATCCTTTTGTATGGCACAGTAGTACTCCACTGTATTAAAAAAAAATGTCTTTTTTACCATTCAGTAGTTGCTGGGTATTTGGGTTGTTTCTAAGCAGCTATTACAGCTTGTGTTGCTATAAACATGGTCGTGCATATATTGCTTTGATATAGTGCTTTTAATTCTTCTGGGAAGATACTGAAAAGAGAAATACTGGGGACAATTGGAACTTCTAGTTGTGCTTTTTGAGGAATCTCCACACTGATTTCCACAATGGGTGGACCAGCCTACATTCCCACCAAGAGTGGAGGAGGGTTCCTTTTTCCCCGTAGCCCCACCAGCATTTGTTATTGGTTGATTTCTTGATAATAGCTGTTCTTTCTGGAGAGAGATGGAATCTTAGTGTTGTTTTGATTTGCATATCTGGAATGACCAGTGATATTGAATACTTTTTCATATATTTACTTGCCATTTGTGTTTCTTCATCTGAGAAGTGTTTATTCATTTCAGATACCCATTTTTGGATTGGATCTTTAAATTTGGCAGGACTGATTTTTTTTGTGTTCTTTATATATTCTAGATTTAGAACTTTGTCCGAGGAACAGCTGCCAAAATATTTTTCCCACTCTGTGGGTTGTTGCCCCATTCTGTTGGTGATTTCATTTGCTGTGCAAAATAGGATGTGATCCCAACCACTGATTGTTCGTATTGTTTCCCATGAAGTCTGAGTTTTGTTCACAAATTTTTGGCCTACACCTATGTCTTCCAGACTTCTTCCTACTCTATTTTCTAGCAGATTTAGTGTTTCTGCTTTAATATTTAGATCTCTGATCCACTTTGATTTTAGTTTTAGTACATGGTGAGAGACATGTATCTAGTTTTAGTTTTCAACATATGGCAAGCCAATTTTTCTGGCACCATTTATTAAAAAGGCTATCTTTCTTCCAGTGAGAGTGTTTAGCTCCTTTGTTGAAGATGAGGTATTTGAGTGTGCTTGGAGTTTTTTCTGTATCTCCTAACCTGTTCCATTGATCTTCGGGTCTGTCTTTTTGCTAGCACCATGCTGTTTTTATCACAGTTGCTTTATAGTATAATTTCAAGTCAGGGATTGTGATGCCCCCAGCCTTGCACCTCTTGCCCAGAATTGTTTTAGCTATTCTTGGTCTCTTCTGGTTCCAGACAAATTTTGTGATTCCTTTCTCTAATTCTGTGAAGCATGCTACTGATATTTTGATTGCAATTGCATTGAATCTATATAGTAATTTGGGAAGTATGGACATTTTCACTATGTTCATTTTCCTACCAAGGAACATGGACTATCTTTCCATTTTCTGATATTTACATCTGTTTTTAATATGTCTGTTTGTCTTTTTTTCTGACTTTACTATAATTTTTTTTGAGATGGGTCAATTTTTAATATAATTTGTTTTATGAAACACTATATAGCCTTTGAGGTTTGCAGTGCATTCTAGTCTAAATAGTCACTTCTTTTTTTAATTTTTAGACAACTCTAAAATGTTCTATGTTTTCCCTATTATTTCTTTTCTTTCTTCCTAGATATCTGTTTAATTATAATGCCTTTTCATTCTATCCTGCAGGGCTTGTGATTTTTACTGTGTTCCTCTTCACTGCTTTTTGTGTAACTTCTATTGATCTATCTTCCCATTTAACACTTCTCTCTTTTTATATATCAAGTTCCCTGTTTAACATTACTACTAACTACACAACATTAATCTTAGTTATTTAATATTTATTCTAATTGAGTGTTTAAAAATATTTTTATTTCTTGTCCTGAAATTCTACTTGGAGTCAACAATACTAGAATTAACAGGTTGACTGTGACAGATGTATACCAATGATGAATATAAAATAAGATAAGTCAGTTTATTACAGCTATAGTTATAAAAATAAATAGGTTTTAAAAATAATAATTTTGAACAATAATACCATCAAATAAAATGAAATCCTATGTATGTAGATAGTACATATAAGCAAAACTAATCATCATATTGTTTAAGAAAAGTGAGTAAAATGAAGGAAATACTTATTCTATAATTCAGCATAGTGGCTATTTATAGAGAAGAGAAAAGAGTTGTTTTTAAAGGTCACATGTGGACCCATCTTAGGGTGGTGGTTGCATAGATATGGACTCATACATTTTATAGCTCTTATGCACTGTGTCATTATTTTTTTTTAATTTCCATTATTAAAAAAATAAAACATTTATTGGAGGCTGAGTCAGGAGGTTCACAAGTTTGAGCCCAACCTAGGCAACTTAAAAGCTTAGTGAACCATCTCGAAATAAAAATTAAGAAAAGCTGAGGATGTAACTCAGTGCAAAGGCTCTGGATTTGATCCCCAGCCACCCCCTCCAAAAGAAAGAAACATCTTTCTCTTTCATTCATTCATTTAAGAAAAAGTTAACTCTTTGGTGAAAATATCTAGAAGGGGAATAGCTGCATCATATGGCATTTGTAATTTTAGTTAATTGAGAAATCTCCATATTGATTTCCGCAATGGTTGTACTACTTCCCACCTACAACATAGGAAAGTCCATTTTTTACCACAGCCATGCTAGCATTTGTTATTTTTTGACTTGTTGGTGAATGCCATTCTTTATGGTGTAAGATGAGATCTTAGAGTTGTTTATTCATATTCCTCTAATGGCCAGAGATGTTGAACATATTTTTCATATGTTTGTTGGCCTTTTGTACTTTTTCTCAGAAGTGTCTGTTTATTTCACTTGCTCATTTCTTTATTGAATCTTCTATTTTAGATGATGTAATTTTTTTTTTTAGCCCTTTGTATATTCTAGATATTAGTCGTCTGTCTAAGGTGATGAAATGTTTTTTCATTTGGTAGATTGTCTCTTCACTCTGCTAATTGATTTCTTTGCTGTGCAGAAACTTAATTTGATGTAATCATATCTGTTTATTCTTGCTGATTTATCTTATGCAATTGGAGTTCTGTTTAGAAAGTCCTTGCTTACACATGTAACTTCAAGTTTTTTTTTTTAATCTCTTTTATCTTCCTGTATGTTCAATGTTTCTGTCTTAGTGTTTAGATTTTTGATGCATTTTGATTTTAGTTTAGTACATGGTGAGAGATATGGGTCCAGCTTCAGTCTTCTGCAAGGGTTTCTGTTGGTTTTCCTAGCACCATTTGTTGAATAGACTAACTTTCCTCCAACACATGTTTTTGGCCTCTTTGTCAAAGATCAAATAGATGAATGTGTCTGGGGATGTTTCTTTATCCTTTTAGGTATCTTCCTAAAGAACTAAAAACATATTACAGCTATATCTGCATATCAATGTTGCGGCAGCAGAATTCAAAATAGTTAAATCTTGAAAGTAGCCTATATCCCCATCAATAGACAAATGGATAAATAAAATGTGCTATCAAAACATAATGGACTACTACTGGGCTATAAAAAAGGATAAACTCAAGAAATTTGTAGGAAAATGAGTGCATCTGTAAAATATAAAATGGAGTGAAATAAATCAGAACATAAATTTAAATACAATAGGACATCTCTCATTAGAGTAAGGCAAAGTACAAACAAAAAGCAAAATAAAGGATAGACGGAAACAAGGAAATAGATCTGTTGCAAATGAGAAGGAGTCCAGGATACCAAGGGTAAGGGGAGAGGGGAGGAAAAGGGGAAGTAAAAAGAATTAAGATATGCCATGTGCAGGAAGCAAATAACCACAATGAATGAAACCATTACCTATTATAAACATAAGGTGATAACTATAATAACAACAAGAATGAAAATGTGGAAAAGGGATTTTGAAGCAGAGGAAGGGAAGTAGTCGGGAAGGGGATCAGAATAAGAAACAAATGGTGTTATGTACAGGTACCTACTCCCCAAGATGAAAGTTAACTTCAAATACAGCAAATGGGCACCAATGAAATTTTTTAAAAACTTAAGTATATTGTGTTAGTCAACTTTCCATTATTATTAAAACTGCCTGAAATAATCAACACAATCTATAAGGGGCCAAGGTTTATTTTGACTCACAGTTTTAGAGGTTTCAATCTATAATCAATTGGTCCATTTAATTGGGTTGGGTAGTACATCATGGCAGGAGTATGTGGTAGAGGAGAACTTCATGGCGAGGAAGCAAGAGAGAAGAGAAGAGGGCTGGGCTTCCTCCTCTGACCATACATTTTGGAGCATGTACTCAGTGATCTGAAGGCCGCCTATAGGTCCGCCTTTTACTCTACCACTTCCATGTAGAGCCACAGTCTGAGAATCAGGACTTTAGCACATGGACCTTTGGGAAACGCTTATATAAACCATAGTATCTACCCCTGGCCCCAAGTCTCATAGTGCAAAATGCAGCTACTTACAATGCACAATGTCCAAGAATCTCCAGTGTGTTAACTGTCCCAGTGTTGCTCAGAAGTCCAAGGCCAGAGTCTCCTCTGAGACTCAAGGCAACTGAGCTATGAGTTGCTGTAAACAGAAAAATGAAGTTATATCTTTCCAAGATACAAGAGTAGGTGAGGAATAGGGTAAAGTTTCCAATTCCAAAGGGAAAGAAGAGGTAAATAGCAATTAGAGATCAAACCAAAACAAAACTGAAACCCATCAGGGCAAACATTAAGTCCTACAACTCCATGTCCAGCATGCAGGCCACAGTATGGCGTATTCTGAGCTCAGCAGCTTGAGCCACTCTGTGCCTACTGCTTTGCTTGTTGCAACTCACACAGCCTCTCTCCTGGGCAAGTTTGTCATGTCTTGCCGGTTCCATCCTCAGACATCCCATGTTCCTGGCACCTCTGCCTTTCTGGGTCTCCATTACAAAAAAAAATATTTTTTGCTTATTTTACCCAGTGTTTCCAAGTCTTACAGAGCAAGAAGCCTTTTAGTATTTACTCCTAAATAAAACTGGAAGTGGAAAATAGGTTGATATTATTTCCAGCTCACTCTCGCTGTCCCATTTATTGACCTACTGGTGACTTATTGTCGGGATTCTGATCTAGCTGCATGTGACTTGTCCTCCTGAGCTTTCCCTTGGAACATCAGTGGTGGTCTCTGCAATCGTACAAGTCTTGCATTCTGTATCCCTACAAAACTAACATCCCTTCGGCCGTGCCAAAATGTACAGTGAGTATGTGTGTTGTTGCTGCACCCCTTTGAACCTTGGTCATAGTGGTTTTTCGGTGCCTGATTGACTAATATAGGGAAACATCATTAGAAGGTTTCAAGCATGTCGGGTGCCTCAGGTGTCACTTTTAAAATACTTGGCTTGGAAAAATCTTTGGAAGGAATTTGCCTCTGTATGTCTGTGTGCCTGTGCTAGCTGTGGACTTGCTGATCTCCCAGAGGTCTTGAGGCAATCTTCCTATTATCACTGTGAAGCGCTTGCTCTTGCGCTGGTGCTAGCTACTACATCAATACTTCCTTCAGCCAGAACTTTATGCATACATCTTTTCTGGCCAGACCGCAAATTTTTGAAATCTTTCTGATTTTTCACTTGTTACCAGTGATTCTCAAAGTAAATTTGACTAAAACCAGTCAATAATACTTGTGCTGTATCTTCTGTGCTGCCTTTAAATTTCCTTCACTAGATAAACTGATCTATCACCTTCAAGCTTAGCTTGCTGCAAAGTCTCAGGGCATGGGTAAAATGCATCTAAATTCTCCACCGTGGTGTAATGAGGATAGCCTCTGGCCTGGTTTGCAATAGAATCTTCTTTTCCATCTGAAACATCATCAGTACAGCCTTTTCTGTCTGCATTTCCGTCAGCATGCTTGTCTTCTGCATCCCCACCAGAATCACCAAGTAGGCTCCACTTGAAGCACTGTAGTCTTTCTTCAGCCCTCTCCTTCAGACATTTCTTAAGTCCTCCTGCACACCAATTCCTAAGGCTCTTCCCTGTCATCGAGTACAGAGTAATGGCAAAGACACCACTTCTAGGTACTTCCCATATTAGCTTTTTATTACTATTGCAAATACGTGAATTAATCAGCTCATAAAAAGAAAAGTCTTTCATTCAGTTTTAGAGGTTTCAATCTATGACTTATCTCTGTTGCTTTGCACAAATACAACATGTTAGGTGTGTGGGGTGGAACACAACTGTTTGTGGCTTGAGAGCAAGTGAAAAGGAGAACGGACTCACTTCCTACAATCCCAGTCAAGGTCAGGGTGTGTTCTCAATGACCTCATGATCTCCTTCTAGGCTCCACCTCTTAAAGGTTCTAATATCTAGTAACAGTGTCCTGGGCTGGGGACCAGCTCTTCAATAAATGGAACTTTGGGAGATCCTTATCTAAACACAGCATAGGCTTTTTCTTAAATTTTTATCTGGTAGCTATAAAACTGAAACTTCTTGGCTGTCTAACTCAGTCATATATTCATTCTCACTCTTCATGATAACAGAGTTCTTTCAGTGTTGTGGATTTATATCCAGCTTGGTTTTACGTCCTTACGTCATATATAGATGCAGGGTTTATGAATCCTTACAAAGTGTCACTTGGAGCCTAACGACAGAGAAACAATTTAATTTTTTTATCATGAGCTTTTTTTTATTATTTGCAAGAAATAAAAATATTCAAATCCATATAAATGGGAAATCAGACAAAGAATACACATTCTTAGAGAGGAATTTTTTGGTTTCTTTTTGTTTTTCTACCAAGAGTCCTTTCTAGAAGTTGGACTTTCTCTTGTCCACCTTCATACCAAATTTAAACTGCTTCATTGTCCCCGTCTTATTCAGTTGATCCATTTCATCTTTTATGTTTTTATCTTTCTTTTCTGGCTTAATTTTTGACCACCAAATTCTACATTATTGGGAACAGTAAGTATCCCAGAACTGTGGAGGCTTCAGTGTAACTTTCCAGATTAGCATCTTAAATACCTTAATTTTTGAGCAAAAATATCAAAACTATTTACTTTCTTAAAATTTATTTTTTGCTTATTTTACCCAGCATTCCCAAGTCTTACACAGCAAGAAGGCTTTTAGTACTTACTCCTAAAAAAAACTGGAAGTGGAAAATAGGTTGATATTATTTCCAGCTCAAAATATGTCCATGAAAAGCCATGAGCCATGTATTAGTACACAACCACAAATGGACATATCATGAAGTCCAGATACGGGTTAAATCTATGGCAAAGTAAAAATCATTATGTAACTGAAGTCCAGTTAAATTTTTCATCCCACCATATCAGGTTGCCAAATAGAACTTTACAAGCCTGTATAAATGTCACCATAAGATTCACTTTTTTTAGGTGTGACATTAATGATTATGTTGTTCTCTACAAGAGGTTACTGTTAGATTTCCATAGATTACTTCATAGAGAATAAATTTTGTTTTTTAGAGAAAACAGGATACACCCTTCCAGTATTTTTAAGCTTACTACATGTAAACATGACTATATACAATGTATACGCCACATATATAATGTGTTGACAGCTTTGAACCGACTCTTTTTTTTATAAGAGATAAAATAGGAAGATCCTCAATTCTATGCTTTGACTCCTAATGTTAAATATAACCAATTAATTCCTGTTCAGCATTACAGTATAGGGCTTTCTTTGGTTCAGGATGCTAAATTATTGGAGAAGAAAAGATTCTGTTTGAGACAGAGATAAATATTTAATATAGATTTTATACTTGTGACTTAGTTGTTAGCTTGTACACAGAAAATGGTTGCTGAGTGTGCTGAGTGGTGGGAGGTAAGTGGATTTTTTTTTAAAAATCAGGACTGGAAAGAAACAGAGTACACCAACACCATTAGGTGACCATTAGGTGGAAGGGCCCTAATATCTGGCAAGTTATAGTAGCAAGACTGTGGCTTTAGTGCCTGTGGCTACATATCTGATTATCCAGCATATGAAAAATACAAAATATACTTGGGGACTTCAGAAACTTCTGAACAGAGCAGCTGGACCTCTTCTTTTATTACTTGTGTGGACAGACAAAATTGAGAAATAACTCTGTACTTTGTAAATTTCTAGTCCCAGAATGTACTGCTCTCCATGGTTCCGATGTACTGAGCTCTCAGCCCTCTCTTTTGGAACTTTGAAAAGAAATGCAGGCCCTAGGATGATGAGAGCACCACATACCAAGAGCCCCGAGCATGTGCTTAACTGCCACGATGTGGAACTGCCATAGTCTGGGATTTATGTTTCTCTCCCACAATGAGTTACACTTTGCCTTATTTATGCTCAAGCATGTACCTCTTATTCTTCATTTGTTAAACTCGTAGAGAGCAGAATCCAGGTCTTTTTAAAAATTCAGTCCCTTGTAAGAATTCAAAAACTGCCTTGTGAACTGAATTTTAATTGTTGCCCTTTCCTTAGTTATCCTCGCCCCATATCCTGATTGGTTGTTTGCAACAATAGTACATCCTGTCAAACCCATAATATGTAGTTGTAGTCTCCTTTTCTGTAAGTTACATGCCTCGCTATTTTCTGCTGTTTCTGCAAGCTTTGTGGAGTGGCACTGTATTTTTTTTTTAGTCTACATTGACAGCATACAATATAATGGTTCATTTAGGATGGATTTTTATGAGGCCTGTCACAGTTTAGCTGTGGTTTGCATAGTAAACCTAATATTAAATGACAAAACGCATCATAGTAGATACTTCACAACCATTAAAGTAGTAGCAGTGAATATGTAGAAGATTACTAGGCCTTGCAAACAGTGAAGAAGACAAGATAATTAAAAAAAAGTATAATCGAAATCCAGGGAACTTTGAATATTATTAGTATAACAATTCTGATCTCCAGCATGTGTGAGACGGGCGATAGGAAGATTGGCTGTGACTCTTCTGAACTAGCCTCTTACCCAGCAAGTAATGTGCTGAACTTAATAACCTGCTGTTCAACTTGTTTATTTTAAAAGTAGAAATAAGATGGGAACTAAGTCACAATTGCTTTGGGCAAGTGTCTTATAAAAATGTTTGTGTTTAGAAGTGAGCTAATTTGATTAGAGAGCCATGAAATCTGCTCAGTAGTATAGAGGAACATCAACTAAATCTAAACTGGCAAAAACCCAGGACTTTGAAAATTAATGAATATTCAGTATTGACATGCTCTGAAAATAGATGTCTTAAACATGAGGGAAAGAGTAGAGCAAGAGCAAATTTGAGATTCGATGGCCTTTCAGACAATTTCATTTCTTCCATACAGTGCTGTGGCAAAAGAATTACTTGAGTAAGTCATCATACAAATTTACAGTGGTGAAGTCAGAAAAATGTTTTATTAATCTGTTTTTATATTCTTTGCCCATCAAAACCTATACCTCATAGTTTGCACCTGGCATCATTTCAATCACTTGGTAAGTTTTTGCCAAATGATGAATGGAAGAGACTATAAAGATCTACTTCATATTTATTAGATACAGAACCAATTGGATACAGAACAGGAAAGTAGATCTTATGAAAAATGAAAAATGGCCTTTGCTTAAGCAAATAAAATGAATGGAGAACACATTATCTGTATTTATGGAAACAATTGCTAAAAAATTGAGAATAAGTAGACAGCTAAAGCATCTTTGCTGTGCCAAAGGTCAAACATTGATCTGGAATATCAACATGTTACATAGAAAAACCCCCTCCATTTATCTTCATAAAATGAAAAAAGGAATAACATTTCCCAACACCACTAAAAACTTCTCCTAAAAATAAATAGAAGAAAAGTTAAAAAGACAACACTTAAATATATAACTTTATTGAGCCAGTACCACAATAAAACTATTGCCCATCAAATTGCTAAGAAAAGACATAAGATTTTTATGTGTGACACAGTTGATTTACATTCTGGCTTCTTTCAAGCAACTCTGGAATCTTACCACAGTTCAGTCTCTGGATGGACCCTGATTCTTAGACTCTTCTTCCTTTCTACATGGCAAACTGTACTGAGTAATAGCAAGATTTGTTTAGGTGAGGGATGCAGCCTGACATAACGGCAGTTGGACAGGGATACAGTAATAGACACCCTCTTTAGGTGGTTAAGTAAAACAAGACTAACCTCACAAACATTTATTAGCATCTATTAGATTTCCGATAGTACAGTAACCTCAGTGATGTACGAAAATCAATCAGAATTTGGCATCCTTTATGGATCTTAGATGGTGGTAAAGAAAATAATTCACAGATGGTAATAGTTAAGAGGTAAAGAATTTCAGTCAGCAAAATGATCTTGGTGGAGCAGATGCATTGTTTATACTGAGATTTCAATTTGTAGTTCTCATCTTGTGTTTCCAAACTAACCGTGAATTTAGCCTGGTGCTATCAAATGCCGTGTGGACCAAGCTTGAATGTCCAAAAATAACCTTTTTAACTGTTTCCTTCACTCCCACATAATTGGCTTCATTGCACAACCTCATCTCCCCCATAAGAAAGCAATCTATTCTTAAAGCACTCAGGAATGCAGACTTGAAATCTTTTGTTTTCTTTACACAGCCTATGCATACTTGTTTGATGGGGACGATTTTGGTGTATGCCTTAAATATTAATGGAACTTTAATCACTTCAAAAGGAGTGCTGCTTTGAATGATAAATTATGATTACCCAACAGATCCTGTCGTGTCATGTACTTTATTTTCCATAATTAAATCATCTCATGTATCCTTCGCTTCCCACCTTTCTTTCTGTATCAGTCCTACTGCACCAGTTTATTTCAGTCCTTACCCAGATGTCTTGAGAGCTTCTAAATTTTCTGTCAGTCCTTCAGTCTTTTCAGCGTGAGTCTGTCCTGAGCACCAAAAGGAATATCATTCAGTGGTATTTTAAGCATGTCTTATACTTCTGAAAACATTTTCTAGTTCTTCTTTCCTTTTTAACCAAAATCTAAACTCCTCCTGGTTTAGGGGCTGTTCTACTGGCCAACTCTTGGTGATTTAACTTGATTTTTCATCCTACTCAATACTTATCTCTTGTTCACTTAGGCTGTTCCCATTTTTTTCTTAAGCACATCTTGTTATTTCTCATATTATTTGACTGTGGTGTCAGGATTGTCCTTCACGAAATATATGATACATTCCATCAAATTCCATCCAAATGGTAGGAAGAAGTTGGGGCGCAACATTTCCTGAAATTCTGGGAAAGATGCTGTTTTATAATTCTGTTAGAAACAT